>VMBQ01003527.1:98401-113249 GCA_007657795.1 Dreissena rostriformis | reverse complement strand
ACTACTACTACTACTACTACTACTACTACTACTACTACTACTACTACTACTACTACTACTACTACTACTACTACTACTACTACTACTACTACTACTACTACTACTACTACTTCTAATACTACTTATACTACTAATACTACTGATGCTGCTCCTACTACTACTTCTACTATGACAACTAAACCTCTTTGAAAAACCCGCAATTGTTCCGATGCATGGTTGTTTATTTGTCGATATGAATTATATGTATATGTATTTCGTATTTGTTCATATCAACTTTATATGCGTTGCGTACACACAACATCTCGACAAATGGTAGATAATTTTATTTTTTAACTTCTAAGCATTCCATAATTTAAAGGAATGTTTCTAACCTTGAATTTAACCAATAAAAAAATATGCACTCGCTTGTTGCTATGCCAAAACACTCCTCAAATTTCCCATCACATAACTGCTACAAACATGTCAATGCACTGTCGTGTAGTCAGTAAAGAACGCGTTAACAGCAAGATATTATCAGTTTCGAATCTAGACTTCTTAAATTTCAGCAATCTATTGGATGGCGAATAGGAAAAGGGCATTAGTCATGGTGTACAAACACAGGAAGCGACCCTTTAAGTCAACACGTTATGAAACTCGACGTTCTTTTTAGTAAGATTCAGAAGCAGCGCAAAGCAGGCAACGTACCGGAACATTTATGAAATATCTCATATCGACTTAGCAGCAACGACAGTGGAACTACAGATAGCCCTCCAGGAAAAACGGTGGTTTCCGATTGTATCCTTTTGGCTCAGCGTAAGCAACAAACTGTTGCCACTGAACTGACAGTACACCACAAAGAAGCAAAACATGTTCTTCGTGTTAATAATAAATCGAAATGAGGTCGAACTATGCTAAATTTATTTTAAGACACAATATGTTCCAAGAGATTTTCAAAAGACATCAGTCTGCTTAAGCGGGCTTGCACTAGCAGTTTCTCAATTTACTGTGATCGAACTAAATTGTCTTTAACTACTTACACTTCAATTTATTGATACCTATATAATTATAACTACCTAGTGATAACTAAAATGCAAACAATATAGCATGCGCTCAAAACATATATAATAAAAACGAATTTTGGTTCATCCAAATTGAGTGAATTGAGACAAGGGGACTATTTTCTCAACATGCCTTAAGCGCAGTTTGTTTTTAGAGGTGTAGTGTTTGTCGGATATCGACACCGAACATAATCTCGTTAAACTCCTTCATTAAAAGATGACACCTGACTCTAAGGCTAGGTTAAAGACAAACCATTGAGCAATCAAAAACACATCAAGATCTGATATCTCTTCTATGTGAGTATAAAAGACGAACAGAAGATACCACCAAGATACGGTCTGCTGACATTGCGTGATACTAAGTTATTAAGTGTGATGATTTAAAGGATATTTGTTGGATTTGGTGGAATATCGATTTTACGAGTGATCATACAAGATAATCTTTTCACGAGTGGCGCAGTTTTAATTTACTGATATTTCTCTATAAACCAACGGAAAGAATAACAATATAACGCTTGGTACTATATTGTATATATTTTTTCTATGATAACAAGTCAATTAAAATCGATATTCCACCTAATCCAAGAAATTATCTTTTTATTTTATGCTTACAAATGATTATTTTTTGTATTTTTGAAGAAACAAAATGGTTCCGTTAAAACAATAAAAATTTTCGATAATTTTCACAGTTAATTTTCACTGTTTGAAACAGTGAATTTTTAGTTTATATTCACTGATACTTCTCTTTAAACCAACGGAAAGCAAACAATAAATTAGCGAAGCAAATATATGGCCACTGAATGAAACTAGAAACATATATAAATGTAGCAACACTACCATAATAACGTAAGAGCAAGATTCACTATATGGTCGTGTTTGTGTACTAGTAATTATGTGCATTCCTCCATAGATACTCGATCTGGATTGTGCGGTTAAAATATAACACAATATAATTAATCATAAATAGTATGTTTTATAAAGAAAAAAAATCGTGTTTACCTTTGTCTTTGACGATGATGTTATTTATCAAGCATGCACACTTATTTTTTGTGTTGTTCCATAAAAACGGATCAAAAGTCGAAAAATTATAGATATTTAATAATTAAAAGAAATCTCGGCATTAATGATTATATTTCGTATGTCTTAAGAGTACTATGGATATACGTATAGTCGCTAAAACACAGGGCTAATTATCCATATGCATTATCAAACTGTAGCCGCTATGAATGCACAGTTAATGATTATGGTAACAATTTATCAGTGGTGTAACATATGTGTGCAATTTATACAATTTCCAACCTTCTGTTATTAAATGAAATGAGCCCAACTATTTTGACAGTTTTTGTTTGCGTCGACAAATGGGTTTATTCGACGTTTTATATCTGCGTTAGAAATTTACCACGTACACTTTATTCACTGTTAATTTAAATACCTTTGTAAGAAGTGTAAGAAGGCCTTTATATAAAAACGTTATCTCTGTAAGAAAAATGGCCACAAAACGAGTCCACTAAATGTTTATGCGATGTGCTTAATGGGAAATAATAGAAACAATGCTGATTCCATCAGATTTGTTAATGAATAAAAAATAATCTACATTATAATCGGTATCATATTCGACATCAAAATATTTTTAAACAAAAGATGATTGTTGTATTGACCCCGAATATCTTAAAGGGAACCTTAAGGCTACATTCTCACGAATATTTACCATGGACAATAAACCAGATACTCAAAACAGATACTAAAACAAACGCTAAAGTGGAATCATGATTGATTTATTAAACAATTGTATTGCGATTGATTCTTAATATGATATTATTGCTAATGAGGAATCATCTTTTGAGTCTAAATGTTTCGTAGACAATATTAAACCCCACGGTTTTTAAGACAAAGACCACAAGAAGAAATCTCATCTGGCAAGCATAAAACGGTTGTCATACTAATTGCGCTGATACGTATTTGTGACTGTTTAAGAAGTAATTGTTAACAAGGAATTCGAGATCAAATCAGTACGTAACCTCTTCTTATAGATTATCTTTATAATCCCTTTCTGATTAAAGTTTAGTCCGTCGTTGGTTTTGTATATATTGAACAAAACTTGATATGAAGATACCAAACAAATTTACATAGAGCCTAGTTCAATTCGAACTAATTTATTTTAGCTTTACTGCATCGAAAGCCTACATTGAGCTAGAATATTTTAGTCTCTGAATAGAAATCTAAACTAAGAAAAGCATCTCCACTGTTAATGTAACAACTAATGGCAAACACTTTATGTACTATGAGCTAAGAAGAACATTATAACGCATAGTACTGTGGTGTATATATTATTATAAATTCAATGTTCGTCAGTAATGATATGGAGCTTGATACCATGCATTTCAGTCTTATTCTTATGACAGGTGAATTATGGCAAAGATTAAACAACCTAAAAATGTTAACAGTCAACAAACTAGTCAGATAATCAAAAAGCAATCAAAATTAGGGCCTTAACGATCGTATCTTATCAATTTAAGTTGTGTACACAACCATTAAGTTAATCTGAGGTTAAAATGTAGAAAAAAAAAAGCCAAGTTACCATTATTGTGTTTTGCTACACACAGCAAATCTATTGAAACCCGATTATTCCGATATGAAAAATACCTTTAATACCGGATCAAATGATCATCGATCCACATGGATTGAAGGTATTGATTGTTCGCAATAAAAAATCTGTATAATAGTCAATCGTTTAAGCGACACAGATATCATTCAATCAAGCGCTATCTACATGGCTTTCCAATGGTTGGGCATAACGCGACCATGTTTATTTAGGAGATGCACCATCGCCATCAAGAGAAGAAATGCAAAAACAAATCGAGCAAGAACCTTTTAATTCGCGAAATTTTCTATATGATACCTTCGCGTTTAGTTCCAAATATATTTTTCAACTCAGATGAGTCATAAGGCAAAATTACCCGTCTAATTGTTTCAAACAGTTAACAGAAAAATAGTTTTGAAAAAAACAAACCTACACAAGGATCTCGTTAATTTATTTCATATAAAGGAATAATAGAAATCCAGAAACATTATCAGGAGAGAACTTCTTATTAACAAAAATGAACATAATGTGCAACACATAGAAACACGATTTGTTTTTTGTTTTAAATGGAAATAATGAAGTTCAAATCGAAATTAATTGTAAAAACTGTCTTTCCGAAGCAACTGAGATTTTGTATGATTACGCACGGCACTTCACTACGCATTTCTTTTCTGTCGGCAAACAAATGAGAAAAAAAGCGACATTACTATGGCGAACATCAGTGGATAATTGGCAAAACAAAATTGCTGATCATAGGTTCATGTAGTTTTTTTTCAAAGGTTATTTTTATACTGCAATGCAATAAACCAAAACCAAAGCAACGGTGTGAGTGTTGCGCGCTAAGTGAAATGTTGATGTCCCGTATGCTTGTAATACTATACTGTACTGATTTGAACTGCGATTGCGTGCTGTATTTTCGAACCTGCTCTTTTTTGTTCATTTTATATAAAAAATAGTTTTTTCAATCCTCAATGCGTTGCTTGGATCTGTATTAAACGAACTCTGAAATGTCCTGCTTTAGAACGATCTGGGAACCTTAACATGCCCCAATTGTCTTTCTTTGGTTCGCTGACTTTCACATATTTGAACAAAGTCTAAAATATGCTTAACTTTAGTTTCTCAAAGATTTTTTGCATTAGCTTGGTCGGGCTTCAAACATACGATAACGCGTGTCTCAATTTGTTTGTGTTGTAAGATGTTTTATTATAGCTATATTCATATTACCGGTCTATCATTTTAACTTGCTATGTTTATCTAAGGTCAACCGCCACTAAATACCTTTTAGATTGAACGTCTTTTTGTTTTGCTCTGTGACTCAAACGGAAAGACTGTAATCGTAGTCTTATTACATGGGCTACGCTACCTTATTTAGGAAGTTGGGCGACAACCCCAAACCTTGTGGGTACCAATGTGGCGGATAGGGGGACGGTCTCTAGATGTAGGAGCTAGCTGTGTGATAAGGCGGGCCTGCTTGAAAAATTTAACAACTCTGGACCAAATGGTGATGTTTCTACCAGAGTTTGTGGCAATCAAAGGTTTGAACTATCATCTCCGATGGTAATAACCCATATGTACCACGGCAGAAACACCATGCGATCAAGAGGTGCGCTAAAACCCATAGCCCAATGTATGGACCCGTGAAAAACACTCGCTCGATGTACTCACATTGGGGGTTTGATGACCATGAGCTGAGGGTAATGTTAACCTTGACAAAAATCCCAAGTCCTGAAGACGGAGGTACCAGGCTGCACAGCGGACGCTTACAAACCATGGTGCCACGCAGCCAAGCAAAAAAGGACACCTGAAGATATGGAGGATGGTTCTCGTCCCATGTATTCAAATCAAGCAGTCCTAGAGTTGAGAATACGATTCCATTGACAACAGGGGGAGAACAGATAGAAGCGTGGCAATACGGGAAACACCTGATATTCGTCAACGACTTTACTGACCGGTCGATATTCCACCCCCACCGCTTGCATTCTACTGGCAATGTGCACATATTATATGCGCAGAAATGTCGACGTGTCACACCTAAGAGGAAGCGAACATTAAACCTTTCTTCTATCTGCGGTAGCATCTCTTTCAGCTCTTCTACCTCAATCCAGATGGAATTAAAAGAAAGCCATATGAGATGACAAAATCACCTGAACTGCATACCTGTCGCATGACCTTGTACGGGAAGGAAAAAACACAACAATATATTGTAATACTTTAAAACAAGCATCATTAAGACCGGAACAGAAACTACCTCGAGGTTTCAATAAATATTACTCTCCATAGTGGGCTAAAGAATTACGGAGTGCTCTCATCAACTAAGCGAAGGAAGAGGCCAAGATCAACCCAAGCTAGGGAACAACATCAAACTCCAAGATGGCAAAACTCGATACTTGAATGAGAAGCTGGAAAGTACAAGAAAGAGCTAAAGATAAAAAGCCACCAAAAGAGAGAGACATCACAGAGCGTTCAAGCCTGATCAAACGCCTTGATCGAGGAGAGCGACAGGGATCAGAAGATGACCATTGAGGAAGAAGGAAGGACCATGACAAGGAGGGCGCAAATGCTTTGGCTGAAGAATACGCAAGGAAAATCACAGTATAAAGCGCATTAGAGAAAGAAGTTCGGCAGAGAAAAAGAGAACAGACCGGCAAAGTCGACAACGCGCATAAAGCTATGACGAAATAAATCACACTTTAATAAATCAAAAAAGCTAATAAACAACCGAATAAAAGGAAATCTCTAGGCCCTTAAACATCACCAATATAATGATCCAGCACCTCGGTAATTCAGCCGTCCAGCAGCTGTTGGACATATTTAACGTCTGATTTTCACAAAGCCCTGTAGCACAGTGTTGGAATGAGGCCAGAATGATTACTGTCTTAAAGAAAGCGAAGAACAAGTCTAAACGTCTTGCACCACCGGATAGCTGTAGGTTGGTGCACAGTTTATGTAGGCAAAATACTGCTACGCCAATGGTTCAGCCGCAAGACAGCCACAGGACAGATACCATCATGTCCAGACTAGAACAGGATATCATTATCCCACAACAAACACTGGAAATTCAAAAAGACCACCACATGCACAAGATATTGCACCTTATGCCGTCTTCAAAGTGCTCATGTAGAGAAGCCGACCAAACGACTGAGCGCATCCCCAAGAAATGCAGGAGCCACCAACCACTGAGGGAAATTTAAGCCCCGAACCTTTGAGCCTGCATGAGAATCGTTTCGCATAATTGGGGGCTCTACAGAAGACCAACCTCGTCAACATTGCCCTCGGACTCTATGTGTAGCGGCGATCGCGAAGAAGAAAGAGAGAGAGAGAGAGAAGTATCTTTACATTTTTATTTTAAGGACCGTAGTCGTTGTTTTTCGGACTTCATGGGTGCAATCATCAATAACGTGTTATTATAATAAAAGAATACTACAACTACTACTACTACTACTACTACTACTACTACTACTACTACTTCTACTACTACTACTACTACTACTATTATTACTACTACTACTACTATAACTACTACTACTACTACTACTACTACTACTTCTACTACTACTACTACTACTACTACTGCTACTGCTTCTTCTACTGATGCGCCTTCTGTGTTATGTTTTCCGAATACAAGCGCATATGCGGGGGTTTATAGTTGTTTTAACGATTTTACCAAAACCATGTTTTACAAAACTGCTTTCAATAATTAAGCAGATCGTCGTACACTTGAGGTAGTGTTAAATTAACCATTTTGTGCATATTGTTTCAAATTTCTGCAAACATTGAACAATAATTTCATTATGAATAAACAATTAAAATATCATCTTTTTTATGTTCGCAACTTTAAAACACCACTTAAGTTAAATAAAATGTATTACATGTCTGTTAATGGCCTCATAAATAAAATGCTATTCCATCAAATTAAATTTATAACGACCATTTTGTTTAATATTTGTCAACAATGTATCTACTTTGATTTTGTTTTCAATTTGATCTATTTCATATATTTAAGATTGTCTAAACACGATTTAAACCACCCTGACATCAACGCAAAGTTGTCTCGGAACTGAGTGGAGCTTAATCAATTATAGAAAATTGCCAAAATATTGTCTAATAATTCGCATCGTCAACGTTTATCGACATCAAAACAACTCGCTATCGGTTTTATGCATGGCTGGTAAATCTCCTTGACAAACCCGGTTTCTATGCATCGTTGTTTATTTTCGATACAAACTATATAAACTGTATTTCGTAATTGTTCCTATCAACAAAGATAACTTTATATGAATTGCGTACACGCAATATTTCGATAAATGGTAGATAATACAATATTTTTATACTAATTTATAACTTCTAAGCATACAATTATTTAAAGAAATATTTCTTACCTTGAGTGTAACCAATAAAACACTGAACTCGCTTTTTGCAAAGCCAGACACTTTAAATTTCCCGACATACATTTCAAAAACATGTCACCAATTCACTGCCAGGCAGGCATTAAAACGCATAAAACAGCAAGATTGTTTCATATTCGAAGCTACACCTGTTAAATGTCAGCAACCGAGTGGATGATGAATATGAAAAGGGAATAAGTCAAGGCACTTAAACACGGGAAGCGATCCCTTTTGTTAACTCGTTATGAAACTAGGCGTTCTTTTAAGTAAGTTTGCGAATGGATGAACTCTCCAAATTTCAATGCACATGTTAAGGACGTTTGAAAGACCTTGTTTGATGACGGGTGAATACAAAAAAACAAAACAAATTAGAGCGGTGTATATACGGCACTTGGTCAAACCCCAATGGTGTTGCGCTATTTTAACTGCCATAGCACATAATCAGTACCACGCCACAACTGACACGCTTATTTTAAAGACCACAGTATAAATGTCATTTATAAAAACTTAAAATGTTCCCATAAGACTAATGTACATCCCAAATATGTTTTATTTCGGGGAATGGTTGGTTTCAGATGGATTGAAATTCTACCAGTAGATTACAAAAAATGCAGTTATGCAGAAGAGTACACAAGGCTTTTGGTTGATAACAGCATTATACCAATGACCCATGGGTTGCAACAATTACGACGACGGGACATATATACATTGAAGGCTTTCCACGCCTCTCCACGCATGTCTTAACGTGAAACCACATTCAGATATATAGAGGGGGGGGGGTCATTGATCAAAGTTTCATCAATTGATAGTTCCGAGTCACGTTGTATACGAGACTGTTCTGACCAGAAGGATATCGAAGGGAAACTTCATCTTCATTAGCAGGAGAAAACAATCATTTGGGTAAGTGGCCCTTAAGTATTGGTAAGTAACCAAAGGCAAAAAGCGACACAGAACACAAAACAAATTTACTAGACACGGATCACAAATACACAACGTTGAAACAAAAACTAGTTTCTGCTCCTTGGAACGGTCCATTCACAGCACATGGAAGTTGTTTGATCTTCATGTCATCCTCTAGTATATATATACTGAAATGTTATATTTGATGTAACGTTCGAAACAAATCATACCTGTTGGCGTGGAGAGCAACTTTGGTTCCGCGCAGAAACCGTTAAGACCATATGATTAAATGTCCACCTGTACGACCGAAACTTAAATCAAAATGCATATACAGACAAATACACTTGAAAGAGGTGCTCAGATAAAAACTCACATAACTCGGACGTAACCGGAAATACCAGGCCAACGAGAAATCAACAACACATTTCCTTTAATCAAATTTAATTTCTAGAAATGCCATGGGAGTGTGAACACGAATGCTACGTCGTCCCCAATATGCGCCATTTGTATATTGACACATAAAAGTGAGCAACATAGTATATGCGTGACCAGTGTAACAAAACACATCTCGACCACTGTTAAACGACACGTAACACGTAAGGCGATACGTGCCCTTTGTGATAGAAAACTGCCACAATTTAATGATCGAAGCTTACTAAAATATATTTTTTTACACTACGGATTCACACAGAGATTACGATTTTTTTTTATTGTTTATTTTGTTGTACAACCAGTCGACCCATTCGTCCGTCAGTCTGTATGTCTCTGCCTGCGCGCGCCTGCCAAAAGAATAACATTCAGCTAGCATATATGTCCGATAATCCGCGCAACCTCATCCGTTTGTAAGTGTAACTGTTCGTAATTCTTCCCAGCGACACTCCGTTCAGGCTTTTGTACATCCGTCCGTCAGTCTATTAGTTCTGATAGTGCCCTTCAGTTTTTCCGAAACTTCCACCAACCTGCGTAACAGGTCCCTGACTCGTCAGAATGTCCGTATGCCCGCCTTCCAAACGGCCCATCCGTCCGTCGGTCTTCTGGAACTTCCACGTGCATTCTTAAGAGCTGATCGTTTTTCAGTCTGTCTATTCTTCTTCTCGCTTGCCGACCAATGTAAAATTCTATTGAATAAAAAAAAACACACACACCGGCATTCGCTTAAGATACTTATGATAAAAAATACTTTTGAATTGATAACAGAAAACGTTTTTCTCAACATGATATCAGCGCAGTTTTTTTTTAAATATGTTATGTTTGTTGGATGTCGACACCAAGCATATATTTTATGCATTCATTAAACACAGATGACACCTAACACTTAAAGCTACGTTAAAGACAAGATATAGAGCAATTAAAAACTCATCACATTATATCATATGATATTTCTTGTATTAAAGTACAAAATACAAACTGAAGATACCACCATGAGACTTCGTTTTGCTCTATTGCGTGAAAATAAGTTATTAAGTGTAAATAGATTTGAGAGCAAAAATCTGGCTACTAAATGAAACTAGAAACATGAATGATGTAGAGACACTACCATAATCACGTTAGAGCAAGATTTACTACATTGTATATGATTGAGTTTGTTTACTAGTCATTCTGGGCATTCCTCGAAATATATGTGTTTATAATCGATTTGGACTGTGTCGTTTTAACAATCCAAATAAAATTAATAATACATTTTATGTTTTGGTTACACAAAATATAACCGCGTCAGCTCGAATTTTCCTCGATGCAACGTTTTTTGATTGCAATTCATATACATTTCTGTCGTTTAGCCCGAACTCGGGAGGGTAGAGTTATCGGTCCCGGTCACAATTCGCACACCTTCTTTTGTTTGTTAGGAACGAACTCGCTTTAAGTCGCATAAAGCTTTTAATCGATTAGGAGCGTTTGATTAGGGGTACGCTATAAATGACGTCACAGTTGTTGCACGCTTATCATCGACTAAATAGATAATTGATCGTATAATGTGTTATCGACTCAATCGCTAATTAAGTCGAAACAAGAATGGGAGGAGGATATTATCGCATCATCAGATGAAGTAGACAACACGGCACCAAACACACAATCGAATACATCGGTGAAGTCGGCATATAAACCGAAAAATTCTAGAAGAGTTCGAAGACACACAACATATTCGAAGTCACCTGGATGCTATTGAAAAATTTATATCTTGTCTTGACAATAATTCACCAACACCACACAAACTGACATCATGTCATTTTAAACAACTAACGAATACATAATAATGGGTGTGTAATATTTCTGTGATGTGTATGTTGTGTCTATTTCTGTGATATCTCTTAGTACTCTGGATATATGGCAAGTCACTTAAAAATAGAGTACATTATACAATAGTTTTTTCAAACAATTGCCAGTATGAAAGAGTTTATACAATTTAAAGCTTCTTTAATTAGGTGTTTTTCAATTGGTTTAAGGGACAAGAACGACTTGCCGAGACGGAATTCCGTTTGATCTGAAATAAAACAAGCTCAATCATATTTTACATTTCATGTTGGCGTCGAATGATGGGGTTATTCAAGGTTATATAACTGATTTAGACCTTTTCAACGTACAATTCATTCACCGTTAAATAAAATACCTTTACAGGGGGAGTAAATCGAAACACAATATGGATGTGATCTCTATTATATTATTAAATTGGCCACAAAACAAGTCCACAGCATTTTTTCTGTTATTTGCTTCATTTGTTATATTAGAAACAATGCTGATTCCATCAAGGTCGTAAATTACGAAAAATACCATTCAGTGTTATTGTTATCCTATTGGACATCAAAATATATCACAACAAAAGATGATTGTAATGTGGACCCCAAACTATCTTAAATGTATCCTTAATGTTACATTCTCACGAAGATTTACTATGGACAATTCACCAGATACTCAAAACAGATACTCAAACAAAAGCTAAGGTGGAATCATACTTGAATTATTGAACAATTGATTTGCGATTGATTTATGATGCTTAATATGATAGAATTTGCTCATAAGGAATCATCTTTTGAGTCTAAATTATTCATAAACAAGAAACCAGACGGTGTTTAAGACAAAGACAGCAAGAACGAATCTAATCTGGCAAACATAAAACGCTGATAAGTATGTGTGACTGTTTAAGAAGTAATTGTTAACAAAGAATTCGAGATCAGATCAGTCAGATAGAATCTCTTATGACTAATTACAATGTGTGTTGTGTCCTTTCTGACACTTTTTTACCGTCGTTGGCATTGTTTATATTGAAAAAAAAACAACAATATAACGATACCAAACAAAGATCAAATTTCTTTGGAAAAGATTCATAAAAAGTCAGTTGAATAATATTAATCGTCCAACTTCTGTAACTTCAAGTACATTTTGTAGCAACTATTTACATATAGCTTAGTTAGTTCTGACTTGATTTATTTAGCTAAATTGCATTGAAGCTCTACATGCAGCTTTATTAATTTTTGTCTCTGAATATAAATCTCAAACGGAAAAAAGAAGCAAAATTGATGATGTAATACAGCCTTGAAGCAGTAACGAATGTCATATACGTACTGTACTAGGAGTTAAGTATTAGTAATATAGTGTACACACTATGATGAATTCAAGGTTCGTCAGAAATACAATTTAACTTGACAACATGCATCTCAGTCTAATTCTAAAGGCATGTGAATTTTGGCAACGATTAAAAAACCTTAACATTTTTAGATTTATGATGCAAACACTATTTTATTCAATGTTTACACGGGTTATAGCAGTGTAAGATTGTATTTAAATAGCAATGATGGTATTATACAATGATCGAATGAAACGCTCGAATCGTTGAAACTGATTAAGTTTCAGTTTACGCGTGCACAAATGCTTAACGCAAAGAGAAGGCGTGTCACTGATAATACGGTTTGCGTAAAAATTGTGAGTCGTCAACTCAACATAAATGCGAGTGCATGATGTTTTAAGTTTAAAGGCTGCAATTAAGCAAAATGTCTGAGCCGTTCAATAGGTCGGAAGATTTTTATGTTATAATTATTTTTTTAATACCATGCCTTCTGATGTTAATATGTCTGCCTTTCAAACCAAATGCTGATATATCTATTGTTTGAGATCATTCCAAAATAAATGTAGTCGGATAATCCAAAAGCAATACGCATTTCGACTTTAACCATATCTTTTTAAATCTGAAATTTGTACACAGACGTTAAGTTAATCAGATGTTAAGTGTTCTTAAATGTTGAAAAAAGCTAAGTAAGCAATATTGTTTTTCGCTACACTTAGCAAATCTATTGTAACCTCGATCATTCTGATATGCAAAATACCATTGATACCGTAACAAATAAACCGCGATCCACATGCGGTAAATGTATTGATTAACCTGTTTGAAACACAAAATCTGTATAATAGTAAATCGTTTAAGCGCTACAGGTAGCTTACAATAATTCGCTGTTTAAATAACTTCCATATGTTGGACACAACGCTTCCACATCCGCTATTTTGGAGATGCACCGTCACACTAAAGAGAGATTATTTGAAATTGCAACTTTTTTTTTGTTTATTGGGAGAAAAAGCTCCCATATAAAGAAAACGGTCAGACACTAAAATGAAATATCACATTTAACAAATTCAGAAAAGTTATTTTCCCATATTACAAATGGTTAAGTAGATTGAAATATAGTCTACGAATATCTTTACGTCTGAGTGCACGCAGTTGCAACTTGACAAACCAAGAGGCAGATATCATGCCATAACAACATAGTGCAACTTCGACCTAAACTACCCATCGAGCTAAAATTATACATTATTTATTCGCGCAACTTTCTATCTGATATCCTGTTTAGTTCAACATTTTTTTTTCAAACTCGGATGCGTCATAATTACTCGTCAAATTGTCGTAAACAATTCGCAGCAAACGTTTGGAAACAAAAACTACACATGGATCTCGATTATGGCTTTCATATATAGGGATAATTAAATTCCAGAAATATTATCTTATAAACACAACTGAACATTATGTGCAACAAATAGGCCCACGATCTGTTTTTTATTGATATCAAAAACATGAAATTCAAATCAAAACCCATATTCTTTGTCTTTCTCATATAACAAGCAGCTTAAATTTATTATAATCACACAAGGCACTGCGCCATGGATAAGTTTTTATGTCGGGAAATAAATTTAAAAAGAAAAAAAACACACACAGCCGACAATACTATTGCGAACAATCGGTGGATAATTCGCAAACACGACTATTTAGTCCTTCAGCCAAGTACCCAAAATTGAGGTGGGGTGTACCAGTAAGGGGGGCAAAACTACACCTACATATCTTGGAAGATGCATGCCAGTAGCATATGAAAATGGTTGATATCAGTCTGGTACTGGCAGTTTTTGGTATTTTTTTCTCCTTTGAAGATGGGGCATCAATCAGCTTAATTTTCATAAATTGTCTGGGAGAAATTGAGCCGCAAATTGCATGTAGTATTTAAGTAGGGTCAATATATGATTTTTTTTTACTTTTAACTGAACCTGGTAGGGTAGAAGCTTCTTTAAAACATATCAAAAGTTTGTATGTATTTATTTTGACCTTGCTGTCAAGGATAACCCATGAAAGTGCAAGCACTTATTTCCAATGGGGTCCTTTGGTATTGCCGAGGAGACAGCGGGTATAAGAGACAGTTTTTGAGATACAAGGAATCCGTGTGCGATACCCTAGCTCTTTGCGAATAGATCCCTTGGTTCTTTAACGTGCTCAGTGTATAGCACCGATACACGCGAGAATTACCTGGGTTTCATACCAGTACATCTCTAGCTGGGTGGGAAACACTTGAAGCATTTCTGAAATTTCCAGTGCCCCGGCCAGGGATTGAACCCACGACCGCTGGAATGGTAGACCAGTGTTTTACCACTCGACTACCGACCACCCAATTGGAGAAGAATAGGTATCTTGACAA
>VMBQ01003527.1:0-95436 GCA_007657795.1 Dreissena rostriformis | reverse complement strand
TCATACTAGGTAATAATCATAATCTTCATTTTAACACCAAACTTTTTTTTCTAGAACTAATTTTGAAGAAATATTTGAGAATTATACTAGCTAAACTAGCTATTTAGTCAAAGCCTGACGGTTGCCATAGAAACAGCTCAATAATAACTTATAGCTGCCCAACTGAGATTGTTATCACACATTTTGTTTCTTTATATCGAGTATACAATCAAGTAAGATAGGTGTTGTTTTGTCCCCCTGAGTGGTACACCCCAACCCATCTGGCTGATAGACTAATTGCTGAAAATATATTCATGTACTTTTTAGTCAAAGTTGTTTTCAATATAATGTAAGGCAACACACCAAAACTAAAGCAGCGTTGGTATTGTAGCGCGCTAATAGAAATTATAGATGCCCCGTTTGCTAGTAATACTTAACTGTACTGCTTTGAACTGAGATTGCCTGCTGTCTTTTATAACAAGCTTTTTTAAAAATGTGTTTAATCTCAATGCGTTGCTCGGATGTGTATTACAACGAACTTTGATTGTCATGCTTTAGTGCGATCTGGGTCATGTCCTAAACATGCCCCTTAAGTCTTCTTAGGTTTGCTGCATTCAACTTAGTTGAACAAAGTCTAAACTATGATTTACTCTAGGTTTTCTATGATCTTGTACAACAGCTTGGACCGACTTTTGCGGGCCGCGTGGATCAAATAGATTGTGACTTGAACAAAATTATAGCTCAATTATTTTATTTCACTGGGCTTGGATCTGATCTTGCTGCTTTCATTTAAAGTCGACCATCATCAAATACCTCTCAAATGAAAGGTCTTTGTTGTATGACTGTGTTACTCCAACAGCAACACTGTAATAGTAGTCCTACTACCTGGGCTACGATACCCGCATTAGGAAGTGCGGAGACCATCCACAACCCAGTTGGTCAACAGGTGGCGGATAAGGGGGGGGGCGATCTGAAGATGTATTAATAAGCTGTGGACAAATTAACAGCTCCGGACCAACTTGCGATGTTTCTTCCAGAATGTGTATGGATGAAAAGTTGCCGCTCTCATATCCAATGGAAATATGCAATATGCACCACGACAGGAACATCATTCGATCAAGAAGTGCATATTCACGCTATCTCCGGGGATGGATCCATGAAAAACACTCGTTTCCTGTACTCACATAAGAGGTCATTTCACTATGTGCTAAGGTTGATTAAACCCTGACAGAAATCCTTAGTTCTGAATCCGGAGGTTCTAGTCTCTAACAAACCATAGTCACAAAAAACATAGCCAAAAAGGACCATTGCAGTTGAAGACAAAGATATTTGTATCCGTCCCATTTAGTCTCACCAAGCAGGAGTCCCTGGCATAGTGCCTCGATGGATTCTACCCCCAGCTAATTGAGGTCCCTTGAACTAGTCATTTTGAGCCGGGGGAATGGTCAGGGCAGAAACAAGAAGACAGAAAGGAACATTTAGTAGTAACATCATATATTGGAATACAGAAGGATTAGGAATCAAGAAGACAGAGTCAGAGTTGTTGGCATGTATACGGCATAAATGCTGCATACAAGACACACGTGCATAGGGGAAGCCCTTCAAGTTCAGAAAAAAATGAAGAAAGGAAGAAGAAGGGAGAAGTGATAAACAAGCTAAGCGCTGGCAAAACAAGCAAAGCTTATGGAGGGTTCATAGTGCATACGCACTACGATCACTCTGAAGCTGGTCAACTACTTCTTCATCAACGATAACATGCTATCACTAAGCCTGAGCATGAAATTTGAGATCCAGTTTGGTTGTGTATGTTAAATTTCAGCAACCGATTGAATGAATAGGAAAAGGGCATACGTCAAGGCACTTTAACACGGAAAGCGATCCCTTAAGTTAAAACGTTATGAACCTCGACGTTTTTTTAAGCAAGTTTACCAATGGATAACTTATTAAAATTGCAATGCACATGCTTAAGACGTTTGAAAAGACCTTGTTGGATGAAGGGTGAATAGAAAACACCACAAATTAGAGCGGTTAATAGACTGCACTTTGTCAAAGCCCGATGGTGTTTCACTATTTTAACTGCTATAGCAAATTATAAGTTCCCCGCCACAACCGACAAACTTATTTTAAGGACCAAAGTATATATGTCATTTATAAAAACTTAAAATGTTCCCATAAGACTAACGTACATACCAAATATTTTTTAGTTTGAGAAATGGTTAGTTTTAGATGGATTGAAATACTGCAAGTAGATTACAAACATGCAGTTATGCAGAAGAGTATCGGAGGCTTTGGCTGATAACAGTATGATACCAATGACCTATTAACGACGACGGAACATATATACGTTGTAGACTTTGTCCGCCTCTCCACGCCTGTCTACACGTGAAACCACACTCAGATATATTGAGTGGNGAGGGGGGGGGGGGGGTAGTCGATACAAGTTAAAGCAATTAATAGTTTCCAACCACGTAGTATACCAGACTGTTCTGTCCAGATGCATACCGAGGTTAAACTTTATGGTGGAATGTGATCCTATATTCATGATAAGTAAAACAATCTAAAAGCTAAACAGAACACATACCAAATGTACTAGATCACACATGCGCAACAGCAAAATAAAAACTAAATAAACTAAGGTAACCTCCTCGGATTGGTCAATGCAAAGCACACGACGTGTGAGTACGTGGAAGATGTTTGACCTTCATGCTACCCTCTAGTTGACCTTCATGCACCCTCTAGTGTATGTATACTGCGATGAAATATTTGGTGTAACGTTCGATCAGTTTTAAATATATAATACGTGTTGGAGTGGCGAGCTACTTTTGTTCCGTGCAGAAACCATCAAAAAAATATGTGTAAATTGTCGATACGACTTCAACATGAACCACAATGCATCTACAGACGAATACACTTGAAAGAGATGCTCAGACAAAAACTCGCATAACTCGGACGTTACCGGAAATAGGAAGGCCAACGAGAAAACACATTTTCAATAAACATCATAAGAGTGAGAACACGAGAGTTACGTCGGCTCTACTATGCGGCATATGCAATTGACACATAAAAGTGTGCAAAAGAGTATATGCAATACCAATGTACCCATACACATCTCAAACACACTTTTAAACACCGACGGGTAAC
Source organism: Dreissena rostriformis (assembly GCA_007657795.1). Classification (NCBI taxonomy): domain Eukaryota; kingdom Metazoa; phylum Mollusca; class Bivalvia; order Myida; family Dreissenidae; genus Dreissena; species Dreissena rostriformis. The sequence continues at coordinate 92,316 of VMBQ01003527.1, read as the reverse complement.
ACATAAGGCGTAAAGTGCCTTTCGTGATAGAAAACTGCCCCAATTTAATGCATGAAGCGTACTAATATTTATGTATACACTACGGAGATTACGATTATGTTTTATTGTTAATGTTGTCGTCCCACCCCCGATCCATTCGTCCGTCACAATCTGATTGTCTATGCTTACGCCTGTCTGCCAACATAATTACCGTGATGCCCCTCTTTTTGGGCTTTTGAATGCATATGTGTACATCCGTTTGTACGGTTATATACAGGGTCAGTAAGAGGAAAAGAAACTCAATTTTACCGAGAATCGACAGAAGTGATTTTACTCCGCTATGTTATACCACAATACTCAAAATCAGCCAAAACAACGCATCGGATCTTTGAATATATGGGGGAATTGCGCTCACAACAGTAAGGGAGTTGTTCATGGGTTGTTCATGGGTTGTTCGAGAGCAAAGATGTAGAAGCAGCGCAAAGCAGGCAAGGTACCAAGACATTGATGGAGCTTCAAATATCGGCTTGGCTTCAGACAAAGAAAATTAGTTGACGAGAGCTAATATCCAGCAGTTCGTTTGTATGATAACAACCTTTTTTACAATTGGTACAGCATACAATATGAAAATGTCATTGCGCGTTACATATAACGCCGTGGTAGTTTTTTTTTTACGACGGTTGACATACATATAGACCTTAAAGAAAATGGTGATGTCCGTATTTAGTTCTTTGGGTCAGCATTGGCAAACATAATGTTGCTATCGGACTGACAGCACATCGGGCAGCATATCTGGAAGCGTATTCATGTCAATAGAACATCGAAAGTGGGTCGAGCTATGCTATATTACTTTTAAGACGATCAAAGAAACACTAATGGGACTTCAGTCTGCTTTAACGAATATGTACTAGCGCTTTACTGTGATCGAACTACTTTTTCTGTTACCACATTAATTTATTGATACGAATAATATCATTACTACTATATTGGGATAACTTGAATGAAAAAAAATCTGGCATCCACTCAAAAAAACTTATGATAAAAACGACCTTCTCTTCATCCAAATTGCGTACATTGAGAACAGAAAACGTTTTTCTCCAGATGATATCAGCGCAGTTTGTTTTAAAATATGATATGTTTGTTGGATGTCGACACAGACCATAGAAGATAATCTCGTTCACCGCCTTCATTTAAAAAGTTGACACCGGACACTTAAGGCTACGTTAAAGACAAGATAGTGAGCTATTTAAAAACTCATCAAGATCTGAGATCTCTTTTATGTGAGTACAAAATACAAAAGATACCACCATGATACTTCGTTTTGCTTTATTGAGTGAAATTATGTTATTAAGTGTAAATGGATAAGCAAATATCGGGCTACTGAATTAAACTAGAAACTCAAATGAATGTAGCGACACTTCTCTAATGACGTTAGAGCAAGATTAACTATATGGTTGAGTTTGTTTACAAGTTATTCTTGACCTTCCTCGATATATATTTGTTTATAATCAGTTTGGATTGTGTGGTTTAAACAAGCCCGACGGTGTTTCACTATTTTAACTGTCATAGCAAATTATTAGTTCCCCGCCACAACCTAAATGCTTATTTTAAGGACCAAAGTATAAATGTCATTTATAAAACTAAAAATGTTCCCATAAGACTTACGTACATACCAGTTATGGTTTATTTTGAGAAATGGTCAATTTAAATGGATTGACATTCTACAAGTAGATTACACACATGCAGTTATGCAGAAGAGTATACACGTCTTTTGTTGATAACAGTATACTACCAATGACCTATAGGCTGCAACATTCACGACGACGGATCATATATACATTGTATACGTTATACGCCTCTCCATGCCTGTCTACACGAGAAACCACATTCCGATATATGAAGGTGGTGGGGTCGATACAAGTTTCAGCAAACAATATCTTCTGTTCAGATACATGACTTAACATTCGCATACATATCCTTAATTAATCTTAGCAATTTACCTTGTATACAAAACTTAAACATGTTCAACCATAATGCATTGCGGTATATTATCAAAGCATTTTAACATACAGACATTTATTTTTCATTAAATAATTGTGAACAATCGACATCAAGATATAAATAGCATCAAAAGTTGGATAACCTTTTCTAAATCCGAACTGCGCATTCACAATTATAGTGTTTTCATTGCAAATTTGCATTGCGCTCGTTTAGAATCATGGTAAATAATTTTGAAAAGCAACTTACTAAAATAATCCCTCTATAGTAATAAGCATCACTACCAGCACCTTTTTATATAAAGGGATGATAACATCTTCTGTTCATTTTTCGTGAAAGAATCCCGATAGAAAAATACCGTTAAAAACATCGCACAAATGTGCTGACAATATAGCATTCAAGAAAATATTCTTTGAAAATACAATTAATACCCGATGATTTATTTCGTTTTAAATGTTTAATTGCATTGTTTACTTCTAAAACATATATAAATATTTCAAGTTCTGGAAATGCAGAATTTTCCAAGTAAAAATCATTCTTTAAACAACAATCACATTTTTACTAAGGTTTTCAAATTGTTTTGTTAATTATTCTAAGGATATTTTATTTTCTATGGAATTGTTTTTTTACTTGAAAATTCGCCAAAAGTCTCTTGGTTTGTGTTTTCTTAAATTCTCAATCGTCAGATTTTTTGCGTATAACAACATTTCTTCTTCTTGCGGATTTAGTCGTTATAATACCTTATAATACCTCTTACTTTTGTCTGTTTATAACTGATTTACTTGAGTTAAAAATACGTAAAACTTCGTGGTACAAATGTTTTGATTTATTGCACTCGTGATCAAACCATTCTGTGTTCTCTATACAGCTGTTTACACGGAAACTAGATTTTTTTTAGCTCACCTGATTGCTCAAGTGAGCTTATAGGATCGGTCTTTGTCCGTCATCCGTCCGTCCGTTCACATTTGGTTTGTAAACACTCTAGAGACCACATTTCTTGTCCGATCTTCATGAAACTTGGTTAGAAGATTTGTTCCAACGATACCTCGATTAAGTTCGAAACTGGGTCATGCTGGGTTAAAAAGTAGGTCACTATGTAAAAAAAAAGAAAAACCTTGTAAACACTGTTGAAGTCGCATTTCATGCCCAATCTTCATGTTACTTTGTCAAAATGTTTGTCTTTATGATATGTTGGTTAACTTCAAAAGTGGTTCCGGTCCGTTGAAAAACATGGCCGCCAGTGGGCGGGCTGTTTTCCTTAGTTGGCTATAGAGAAACCTTGTGAACACTCTAGAAGTCACAATGTTTGCCCAATCATCATGAAACTTGGTCAAAACATTGACTTTATTTGATATCTCGGACTAGTTTGAAAATGGTCCAGATCGGTGAAAAAACATGGCCACCAGGGGGCGGGGCAGTTTTCTGTATATGTATATAGTGAAAACATGTGACCACTCTAGAAAGCACATTTTTGGTCTGGTCCAATCTTCATGAAATTTGGTCAGAACATTTGTTTCCTACATACGTGAGTTAAGCTCGAAAATGGTTCCGGACATGCGGATCCGGCTGCGACAGGCGTCACCTCGGACAACCGCCAGAATAGTGCGTCCGGTTATAGTGTTACCGCGGAGGACCGTCGGCAAAGGGCGTCCGGTTATGGCGCCACCTCGGAAGACCGCCGGGACAATGCTTGCGGTTATCGAGGCTCCACTGGTAGCGGCCGGAAGGAGCCGTATGTTAATGGTTTCACCGCGGCAGACCACCGGAACAGTGCGTCCGGTTATAGTGTTAACGCGGCAGACCGCCGGAACAGTGCTTCCGGTTATAACGTCACCACGGAAGACCGCCAGAACGGTTACCAAGGCTCAACTGGTAGCGGCCGGAATGAGCCGTATGTTAATGGTGTCACCGCGGCAGACCACCGGAACAATGCATCCGGTTATAGTGTTACCGCGGCAGACCGCTGGAACAGTGCTTCCGGTTACGACGTCACCTCGGAAGACCGCCAGAACGGTTACCGAGGCTCCACTGGTAGCAGCCGGGAGGAGGCGTCTGGTTACAGAGTCGCTCCAGATGACCGCTGGGGGACAGGAGCGCAAAGACCGACTAGGTTGGCAAACACCAAAATATTGTACCGGTTAGACTTTTGACACTAGTGGCAAACAATATGTCCGCGTTTATAAGTTATGTGTGGGGTGGGAATGATAGGTTTCAATTTTAATCTAGGACGTCACTTTCTGAAAATGTATAAAGCCCAATTTCCCAGAACGCAGCTCATATTTACGCTGTTATGTCATAAATGGCAGCTTTATTTATGTCACTATTTGTGTGGATTATATTTTCAGCATTTGTAAGTTTCATACATGTACAATATGTTTTATAGGATTTTCTGATTTTATGTTTTTTATAAGTTTTGTTTTGTTTCTTTTCAAACCCCACAAACTGAAACAAATTGTTCTATAGGGTCTGTGTAATCCACCTCAGGAAAATAAAATAAACTGCTAGTCTATCAAGGCTTATTCTAACAGCTTTTTAAATGTCAAACATCCATTCATGAAATCAATTTGCTGCAGTATAAACATGAGCACGGTAAAATTAATGCTCTTTCAACAGAGTGTTATTAATGTAAACAATCTGGCAACACAATCTTTTTTATAAACTTAATGGTTAAAGGCTAATCTGGTACTTGCTAAACGGACATGCATTAAGCCCTGTTTTCACAGAACGTGACTCATACAGATTTGTGTCTGTTGTCAGTATTATTAGGCAAAGCTGCCAATTGCTGTTTTTAACTGCTGTCTGGTAGATAAGGCTTGTCTTTCTTCGAGAATACATGTATTAATACTAGACATTTTAGTCTTCATTTTTTATTAACATTAAAACTTTAATATTCATATTCGTATTGTGATTGATAGTGCATTTTCACGTGCGTGTAGTGCATTTGATGTCGGTATAGTACATCTCGTCTCGCTGAATACTGGGGGTAGTTGGCGGCATGGCGAAAGCTGTAGGACTCATTTAATACGTTTTTTATTCCATGTCTCTTTTCCTTTACGTTATTTGAGTTCTTTTTAAAGGGGCACTCACTCAGGATTATAGGTTTGATTTTATGTTTTATATGGGGATCTCTTATTTTGATATTAGAAAACTGTTCTTATTATTCGTCTAACAAACTGACTTTCTATTGAAATTGTTTGCATATTTTTAGAACTGTTGTCATTTTCACCAGTTCTTCAGTTTTTAAATCTTGTGCCATTGTTTGAGTCATAGACCTATTATTTTGCTTGGGCCTTGTTGTCGGAAGACTAGGCTTGTGTGTGCTTTGTCGTCTGGCCGTTTAAAGTATTAAATTCACAGAGTGTCTTTTAACATTTATATATATTCCTCATGTTATTTGCTGCTATGAGGTGGTTTTCTATGTGTGCTAGTTGTTATGAAAGGTAGAGTTTATGTTTATAAGTTTAAATAAATAGTATAATAATATGCGATTTGGATAATAGTTAAATGAGAGAAACATTAGATATAAAATTAAGTATAATACTATAATGCCTGTGTCTCTAGCTCTAAACCCTAGGCTGAACGGCCAAGGTTCCGGTATCCGCTAGATCGCTGCAGTCCCTGAGTACGTTGTATGACGAAGGCGTCCCCGTGCTACGCGAGGGGCATTGGGCCAGGAGAAGGGTTTGTACTTTCTCGGGTGCGACGGGACGGCTAGTATGCAGCGGTCTGAAGGTATGTCCGTGCTTACGCAAGGGGCACTGGTCCCGAGGGAAAGGGGTTTGGGTACTTCTTCGTGTGCGGCGTACGTCTGCGGTGGCACGACTCCCTCCAAGTGTGGCGGGTCCCAAAAGGAGAAAAGTGAGGGGAGTGTTGTGCCGGCGACCAAGATGACACCCCCCCCGGTTTTCCTGTCTGTGAGGTGCGCGCGCAGCCGGTGTTCCACTGCATGATGGGATCGCTTCGTCTGACCTTTAGCCCTTCCTTACCAGCCGCCAAGCCGAGCGGACGTGATATTTTGCGTTGGATATTTCGAGTGCGTTTAAAGGTACGTATTAGTGCATTGTGAGTGTATTTGCCTCAAGGCCCTATTACAATAATTATCACTGACTATTTAAAGTCCATCGAGCATTGCGATCACCCACGGAGAGCTAACCGTAGGCACTTTAGGAGTACCGATCAATGTTCATGCATTCGATTCGTGTTAGCATTAATTCTATATATTATTCAAACTTGCGCTGTGACCATCTGCTTCAAATACATGATTCAATCGCAAGGCACTGTCCGTTCGAGGGTTGTTCACCAGCTGGTGTTAAAACTACTTGTTCGCAACCATTACTAGAAAATTCCATTATACAAATTAAAAATGAAAGAGCTTAGACATTCGTAATATGATTTGCAAACTTAACGACCATAGTTCGTTTTACAATTAAGAAATACTATTAGCTGTGTATGTATTAACCCATGTCGCCCAAATAACTATTTCATCCGGTCGCATTTAAAGCCTTTAAAACATGTGAACGTTTTGTCGGCCTCTTATTCTTTGGCAGTATTTTTGCGTTGTCACTTATATGAAATCAAAGTCTGTTTTGTATTTCTAAAATGAATGTGTTTAATTATGCGTCTATTGATTATTCTACCACCTCGAAGTGCGTCTATTGAGTATTCTACCGCCTCGAAGGTAATTACCGTTCCAGATCTGATTGCTTCACTGTTTGTTTAGACGACAACATGACTACTGAATACATGTTTTTTTAACACTTATAATTGCTATTGTTTGTGGTTTATACTTCATTCGTTTTAGACACATGACTGAGCAATTACACTAAACCTCATTATATGAATAGAAAGGACACTCACATTTTTTTCGCACAACAAAAGTGTTTTGAAAAATGTGAATTGACAGTCTTATTAAGTCGTTTAGTGCAAAATAATGGACAACCAAATACTAATCGACAACATGTATAGCAAGTTTTCACGAAAGCTGTTCATAATTGTATTGTCAAAAAATTAGTATGACATTGGGCTTTGAGCTTTGGGTGTAAGCATTTCGTTCGCGTTATCATCTCAATATAATATCACTTGACATTAATAAGCTATACTAACACTGTAATGACAAGTGAATCCAATATGATTATAAACTTTCATTGTTACGAAGAGGAAATGAAACATTGCAATATCAAGACTAAACCTAGAAAGTATATATTGTCTGTTGGTATATACGGGGTATACATTGTGTATGTGAAAACTCATGTTGGCATATTTAACAAATGTATCTATAATAATCAATATTTTAAATAACCTATCTGTCAATTCAAATTCTAATGTTGATGTAACTTAGTTTGCGGGGTTGTGAAATTATTTTTCCCGATAATTTTATCAATCAGACATGATGTCTGTAAGTCTGTCAGTCCGTCTAGCACTTACTGATAGCTCACTATCGTAGGAACTAGATGTAGGAACATCAAACACCCGAAATAGATGAAATCCTTTAGGTGGATTTGTTCATTCTATCTGAGAGAAGTCAGATAATAAGCTGGATCACATGAAGCACTCAGAAAAATGGCCATTGAGTTAACAAAAAATGGCAAAAATAACCATGTCCACTCTAACTCACATATTTTTAATACTATCATCTCCAAGCTTGGCAACAATCGGCATAATATCTCGACAAAGTTAAATAACTTGCCAGATCTCCTGACGGACTTCTTAATTATGGCTCTTCAATTATCCAAACGTTGCCAATAAATGAAGCCTGCTCTCTAATAAATGGTTTATATTCTATATATTAAGTTTGCATTAACCAATCTTGATGAAACGGTATAATATAGTAAGCTTTAATATAGACTTAGGGCGCGGGTCAAGATCAAGGTCACCATTAATAAAAATAGAACAATGTTTTTTTGCTCAATAATTACATGCTTTATAACACATGGCAACACATCCGACTGGCATAGTTATAGTTATTGTTGTTATGTTCAACAGAGGGTGAGAATTGTCCGCAGATTCGCGGCATTCCGCTGATATGTGGTGACAATTTTACGGGAAAGGATATAGATGATTACTCCAAAGACGATTGCGAGTGTCAAATATCGTCCATTCGATAAAATGTTTTCATAACCATTCGATTCACGTTGAGTATTCTAGTTTGTGCAATACCTAATATCAACCAATGATAAAGCATCTTTTATTTGCGCTCGTCCAATAATGATTGACATTTCTTATACATTTACCACATTGCACAATTTGGCATAAGACTGATTCAAAAATTCGGCTAAAAATTAATGCTAGAAACTTGAAAGACGCTAATAAAGTCACCGAATGTGATAAATCTATCAAAAACCAATTTGGTTTCAAAGGTATTGGAATAAAATCGATGTTTTACTGTTGTTTTGGTTCTCAATCAACTGGGCGATTGCGTGACCTTGAGTTTGAACTAAGCTTAAAACAGTTGTTCTGAACAATTTTGTTAGTTTATTAATGCTGCTAGAAAATTATGTGCTTGATAAACTCAAGGTTTGCCTTGTGTCTGAACAAAACTACTGTAGAATACTAATAGCCTCTTTTATTTTATTGTTTCCATAATTTCTAACATTCAAAACCATTATATTTGCTTAAACCCATTATTATACAATGGAGTTTTGAAACAATGAAATCAGTGTTACTTCGTCCCATTTTACTGAAAACAAAGAACACAAAATAGAGGGAAAAAACAATGCTTTACAATATTTCTCTGGTCCAATGAGCTTTTATGTTTGAAACCATAAATATGGATTACGCGACTATTATATTTTGAATAGTAAGAACATTGGAAATCGTTCCACATTGAAAACCTTTAGGTCGAGGGTGGGGCGATATATGAATCACTTTGTCCCATTACTCTGTATTAATTATTTCAAAACTTGCCCTGCATGCGTGGTAGGGTATTGACATGTTAACATACAAAGATGTCGTACCGTGCCCAAGATTTATGCATTGAAGAATTTCGAAATAGATTGAAACAAATGTTCATCTATATAAAACGACATGATATGCTTAAGAACCATACCTGTAAGATCCAGGTCTGATAATGAGGTCAACAGTCAAACTGCAGAATTCTGTAATAACAATATGGCAAGTAGAGAATAGTGAAGGGACGTGTCGGCAGTTTGGTACAATGACAAATAAAAAAGGTGATTGATTAAAAAAAACGAATGCATGTTTTTAATAAAGCAAACCAAACAAATTCTAAGTACGAAAATCTGTGAACAAGTCAATTAAAAGAAACGAAAGAATTTGTGAATTCGCAATACAATATACCAGCCATAAAACTTAAAGAAAGCGTGATTTAGATTTATTTGGGCCACATAAATGTAATTGACAACCATACTACCATTGCACATACACCCAATTAATAATTGTAATGACCGTAAAGACGTTTATCTGAAGAAACAATTTATTGTTTACGATTTGTTTTACATGAAAATGCTTGGTAAGAAAGCGATACAAGATGTGTTGAATATATGCATATGCTGATAGAAGCCACCACCTGATGTGACATATTATAATATTCCAAATTTTTAAGAACTTTACCAGTCATTTTCTTGTGGAATTAAATACTTTGATCGTTAATAATTCATCAGAAGAAATTTACAGCTATTTAGAATATACGAAGACGGACGATATTGCCGCTCTTTGTGGTTATCCATATAGTATCCTTAGATCACATAAAGATATTTTGATACGAATTAATGCATCTGTTGACATTCCTATTATAATAGTGGTTTCCGCTAAATTACTCAAAACCAACAAATTGAGCTCTTTTATTGAAACGTAATACATTGAAATTGTGAAACATTGCGGTATTTCCCAGATTATGAATTAATGTTGCTTTCATGGCTTGATTCAAAGTCAATTTTATATGTTTTTATACTATGGTTTCTTCTCAATAAATAACAACATGTGCCAGCATAATGATGATTAGTTTTGAAAATAATAATTTCATTTTTAACGATATTTAAATAATTTAAATACATAATCGCTAAGATATGGCATAAATTGTGCACAAACTAACTTGTGTGAAATAGTGATTTTGTAAAATATGGAAGTTTAAAAAAAAACTCGACATTTTGCATATTCAGCAATGCTGTTTTGTGTCATACGTTTCTACAAACAGCTGATCAAATGTGATCTGTTTTAAACAATGTTGAGGTGTTCAAGTCCAATTTATGTTTCAATCGCTGAGACATGCAATATGTCTAAGTATATTTTTAATTGGCATGAAGTAGTTTTCCAATTGTATTGTATATCCGAATGATTGTTCCATTATTGGTCGATTTGTATATCTTGATTGGTGTTTTTTTTACTATTGTTAAAAAATACCTTTGAAATCACAGTTCTATTATAAGTTTTTTTCTTCAAATTCCAATCTAAAAATCAATGACAGGAAGTCGTAAGCGTATAATCACATTGTTTTTTAATAGTTGTTATACACAAAGCAATCCGTGCTTCTTTGATCCTGTCATTAAGAAACAAAGCAACGAACTTGGGAAGAGATAATACTATTGAATGCATTTAATTTGATACACCTCCCCAGTGAATTCCTTTCAGCTAAATTGTAGTGCAAACTCAAAGAAAATATATACATATTGATTTAGAATTTGTAAAGTGGTATGACTCCCAAAGAAGTGGGCCATTAGTATTCTCACTCTTACCAATGACCATTCAAAATGTGGCGTACAACTTTCATGCTCCTCTGTAATGATCAGTGTTACACTCCATAATTTATATTCTGTTACTGATGTGAAAAACATTTAATAACTTAAACAAGAGACACAATTCTAATTGTTCAGTTTTCATGTTGTTAATGCTTTATAATTGTATCATATTCAACGGATTCATTCTCATAAACAAAAATATACTTTCCGAAAGTGTCTAGATCCGAAGTGTTATTTCGTGTAAACTGTTTATGTTTGAATCAATGATCTACTGTTTGGATATTGCAATTTCGTAAATGTGTGTCCAATACCTTTAAAACAATAGTGCTTAATATTCGTTACCAATTGAGCTCGAAAGGCCCGTGTACACGTTTACGTAAATCTTTGTGGTGCGTTATTTTATAAGACCTTATTATCATTATACAGAAATATGGACCATACAAACAGTTACATTTCAATAAACGGCACATTCCAAATTTGCGATCTGGCTTATCTCTTTAATAAGAATCTCGAAAACATATTCGATAACGGACATTTGATTCCCATAATACGTACACATTATTTAGAGGTGACATGTTATTTGAACTCATCATAAAACAAATATTGTTTACACGAATACATGTATACGTATATAGTGATAGAGAATAAGCATACATTGCTTACATAAATAGAAAGTTGTCGGTGTGCAAAACTTAAACACACATGGCTATAACAATGATGAAAATCTTTTTTTTTATTATCAGGCTGTTGAATAACTCTTCCGCTTTTGCGTTGATCAACCGTTTAATACGCACTTTGTTTTTGTCAGTGGAATTAATCAGATCAGAGTGCTGTGCCGCAATCATTGGGTTATGACGTCCTGACACACTATACACACCATCCAATCACGTCGTATTTGGAAGTAGCAACCCGTCCTTTGGAAGTCAAAAGCCCCGCCTTCAGGTTAATAAACTTCAACAATTACTTGCAACGAGTCATATTTGCACGCCCCCTTTTGTTGATTGCTCTCCATGGGTTGGTAGGGGACATTACGATATTCAAGAATAACATTACATATACTGAAGGTTCTCACAGAGCTGAGCAGTTGGTGAGGTGACCGGACTTGAGTCAAGATGAAGGGAATATTTGCTTTAGCGGTTGTGTGCCTGCTCGTGGATTTTACAGGTAAGATCATATTGCACTTAGAGTGTTCATATTTTTTTTGTTTTTAGTTATTTAGTTGGTTTGTATTCACTTTGAGTTTGCAATATTTAAAGTTAGGAATCATTGTTTAATTATACCTTTTCAAAATTGAGAGAATAAGGTCTTTAAATAATCAATTACGATTTCGGACATCTTCATGCCTTCTTTGCATTTTTACATGCGTGTGTGCATTATGTTATGCATTCGTTTTTTTTCTAAACATTTTTAACAATTATATTGTATCAATTCTATCATATTTTATATTTTAAATCATAATATGATTTACATATCAAAATATGTTTGTCAAATTTGATTTGGATTTAAAAGCAATAACATCCATCCAGTAAGAGTAATAGTCTGAATAAATACGGAATATTACGCTAGTCAATTGTTCCATGTGTTTGTATCAGTCGAGTGGCTTGTATGATGACGTATTTCACGAGAGGCCGAGCCTCGAGTGTGATACGAAATAGAGCAAGCCACGAGACTGATACAAACACTTGTAACAATTGACTTGCGTAATATTTCTTTTATTATATACAAATCATTTAAGTTAAAAAAAAATGAGTTAAAGCGTTCATAATTAACCAATAATGCTCTTATATTTTCTGCATTCAAAGTGACGTTATTGAAAATTTTCCGGCTAATATGGTTATACGGAATAGGAAAACTAGCGAGTAGCATAATACGGGAATTATTTCTGTGCAGTTGTATTTTACCGATTGATACAACTTGTATTTTTTGGGAACATAAAAGTGTTCATGAGCTGATATACAATGAATACGTTTTTCAATGTATTTTCACACATATTTCTACGTCACGTCACATTTTTATAGTAACAGTTTTAAAGTATATCACATTTTACAGTTTTAAATCTATATATGAAATACATCTTAAACTTGTAAGAGTATAATTGTCCACTTAAATTTTAAATAAAATATAATTTCAGTCAGTCAGTAAGAATTTTGATATGAATAAATGGGTTCATGAGCTGATGTACACTTAAATCCTGTGTCAATGTTTTTATAAATAATATTTGTACGTCGCTCATTTGTGAAATTGTATTCATTCAGATGCCCAGATAACTGCGTGGGGCGCTACCGGTTTAACGGGAACCGTATCTACCCCGACAGTCGTCGTGTCGAAGACTGCTAAAGTGACCGAGACAAATACTGCTGGTGACGCTATTGTGGAATTGACAGCGACTGGTACGGGAGCTGGCGCTGTGATACACTACGCATTCGCGACAGCCGGCAACCCCGGAAGTGTAGGCAATATCGCAACTGTAACATCGGGAGCGATCACTCTGGCTACAGGCAAATCCCTAGACTACGAAACAGGAACATCCGTTGTTTTCGTCGTCACGTGAGTTTAACTTGTATATACAGTGTATTATAATTGATTTGTAGTATATGCTTAAAAAATGTGTGTGTTTCTTTATTCTAATCTAGAAATATTTATAACATTTCAGAGCGACTCAACAGCCTGTTACAGCTGGTCAAGCTGTTGGCACTGCCACGGTAACTGTGACTATAAAAAACAAGCTCGAGTTTGGTCAAGACCAATATGGATATTGTGTCCCCGATGGGTCCGCAGCTGGTACGTGAGATCGGTTTAACTTATATATCACACAACTTGCATATGCTATATATAAATACTCATGATATGAAGACACGCTGTCTGTTTTTTTTTTATTCAAATTGCATAATTTCACCAAATACCTACCGATACTTTTTCTTACATACAATTCGATTTAAATTTAATGTTCGTGATCAGTGTACAATTGTAAATTTCAGAGACATCTTAATTATCAGTATTTTTAGTGTGTTACTTATTCAGGTACCAAGATCGCGACGTTCAAGGCATCGGACACAGCCACTGCTGAAACAGCGACACTAGCATCTGGTCTAGGTATGAATTATTTAAATTTAAATGTATTTTTAGATAAAATGCGATAGCTACATGAAAATGTATACAAATATACATTGTTTTGTATTGATGTTGTTTTCAGCTAATGCAATACTTTTTAGTTTTGACGTATTTTTATGCATATGAATAACCACGATCGCATTCGTCTTTTTGTAAAATGTGCGTGAATACGGGCGACAAACCCAAACGTGTTTATAGGCAGATAATTAACGATCGTGCGATCAATATTATGATTCTTACATACACATTTATGATATTTTCTAATTCTTACATGTCTTGACAATCATTTCTGATATTTGCCGGTGAGGACTTAGTTATGTGATGTTTGCTGGTTTCTTTTACATCGATTGTTTACACAAAATTGTTGATTTAAAATTTAAAACAACACTTTTCCATTTCAAAACCCATTATACATAGAACATAATTGCAATATACAAGAGTATTAAATTGTACATAGCGGATTGAAATTTTATTATAATTTCTCGTTTACCAAAATATACCATGATTGTGTCCTTAAAGTTATCATTTAACATTGTTGTGACATAAATGTAATCAACTTCAGTTTATTATGTACAAATTTTTAGTTATTGGGATTTTGTTGGTCTGTATGAAACCATAAATGGCATAGGTTTGATGCAGCTTTATGTAAATCATGTTAACTACAGACGAGTATTTTTCAATATTAACTACTCACCATCCTTTGATGCGTATATTCTATAAAATGCTTAACATTGTTTTGTTGTTTGTTAAAAAAGGTGCAGCCGATGACTTAAAATTTGATGCGGCTACTGGAATTCTCTCCGTCAACACCGGCAAAACGTTGAGCCAGAAAACCAAAGGGGGATACATGGTCACAATTACTGCGACTGCTGCGGGAACTATCGCTTCCGACAACGGTCAGAGCATCGTCTGGGTCGCCGTGGCGACCTGCAGCGGCGCCATACAGGCTACTGCTGTGTTTGCAGTCATAGCGATTTCCTTCGCAACTGCCATGCTCTTTTAGTGTTAGTCAATCGCTTACAAAACAAACATTTAATATGGTAACAACACAAATCTAAGTTCATAAAAATATGATAAACAACGCCTCTTTTACTGCATGTTTATAGCTTACAAAACAAACATTTATTATGGTACCACATCACAATTAAAATCTAAAATAACATGTTTAACAACAGTCGTATTAGAAAATGTAAGATGAAGTCGTCTACGGACGCTCTCTGATACAGTTGAAAATATAATATTTGTACTATTTTTGTTTTTCTTACTTTTATTCATTGTTACACTCTCGTATTTCCTGCGTCTTGTATGATTATCCTGATCGGTTATGATATCAAGGACGTTCTCTCTTATGTTTAAGGATTGCTGTGATATGTGTGTAAATCTATTAAAACGTAACAATGAAATGGTTGTGTGTTATTATTTGTTGGAAACACGATAGATTGTTCAATAATGGCAATACCATTTTTTTCATAACGAATCACGCCTTTTATCAGTGATGAAATAAATCATTGGTTCTCAGTACAATGTTGATATGGTAAAACCAGTATTACTTTGAAAGCCGTATTATCTCTAAATACCTACGCTTTTAATTGACGTTGCCTACCCTGAGGTCACGCCACTACAAATGACATACACATGCTTTAAATGCATATCGTATTGCGAAGATTTAACATACAATATTAATGACACAAATATATGGATATCATGAACACATTTATTTTATACTGACGAGCTATTAGTGATGGAGCCCTCTCGAACCTACCGCGATACGGTTTCAACTCGAAAACTTAAAAGGTCGATTTTTCTCTACAATAGATACTCATATATCAGTTTTAAAATGTGCTAAATTGTGCGTTATTGTGATATATATGGTATCTGTTAATTTCATTGTAATTATATTATTATTTTATGAACGGTCATATAAAACGAGTGAACATATATGTTTTAAATGACCACATACTTACACTTTTAGTTTTCTATGGATGAATTAAAAGGTTGAATTTTACACTTAAATAAATCAAGAAATAGTAAACAAATGGGACCAAGCATGAGGAATATTATCAAAATTTATTATGTCACTCACATACAATTTTGCAATATGATGGGAAACTTTGCCTATTGAGACGAAGACAAGCAAACCAACTGTATTCATTTCTTTAATCACGTTTATTTACAAGCAGTTATATATAAACCAAAACCACAAAGTCAAACGACAACGTATAATTTACCATTTAAATATAGACATACAGTAACACAATGTTTTCACATTATATCAAGGACGCTAATGCAAGAATCTAAGATTCAGGCTGGTTATGAAATTATTTCCATAACGATTTAAATATCTGGCAAAACTGTTAAAATGCGAAGGTCCGACGACAGTGATGTTACCGAGGACAAACATGTCCGCGGTCTACCTTATATTGATTCCAAAAGTGTACAGTCTGTCCGTATGCCTTACTACATATAAAGGGAAAGTATGACTTTGCATTTGATCTGGAGCGATTGCGACTTGTGTAACTTAAGTTGTAGTTTAAGCATATTTACTTGAGATCGATTGCACCTTAAAGCTACGGCTTATTGAAACAGCTTCGATTCCGTTTCCTGGGTAGAACCAGTACTTGGTGTCTATTGGGGAGACCTAGAGAACGCTCCCACAGTGGGAATCGAACCCATGACCCCTCTGTTGCTAGGCGATCATCGTATCCACTACGCCCCGGCGACCTCATGGAGACCGATAACTAAATGTGACGATTGTATTTTTGGTTAATCTACTTAACTAGCTTCGGTATGTTTTTCAGTTGATAGATGAGCTTGCAAACATTCTGTTGTTTTCAATTTGTGAATAAACACCGCCAGAACGTCGAGGTTCCTTTTTTCTGCTAGTACATGCACAAGGCAATGGTCATAACCTACACAACCCTTAAAGTGAAGACTTTTATAGTGTCTATTTGCCATGTTAACAAGGAATTATATATCACTGATAACAATAGCGTGCAAGTAAAGGGAGATAATGTAATTGAAAATTTGATGTAATACAGTACAATCTTATCCCCCATGTATGTAGCTCAGATTATTGTGAAATAATTCCTTAGCAATTACAGTTCTATTACAAAAAGTCGGTATCTATCATATCGTGTGCATTCACAATTAAATAGAGCTTCAGTAATGTAGCTATGGCTCGAATTTAATCGAGTTCAAATAGAATTAAAGTATATTAAAACATAATTGAATATAACTGAACGGTATATTCCGAATCGATTGGATTTTCTTTCTTTTATCATGTTTATAAATCGTTACTCGTTATATCGGACATATTTAAATGCTTACGGGTCTTTCAATAATTTTAGTAACGTATGTGCTTGTATTAATCTTAAATCATCAATACATAATGTATAAGTAAAACAGTGGAATAATGATATAATGCGTTTGACAAATAATTAACTATAGGAGCTTTCATTATGCCATCATCAATGTTTATGATAATGTTTCACAAAACCATTATTATGAAAAAAAGAAATCATATTCGCCTGGTTGAGTAAAGATCATCGAGATAATAGTTTTTCATGCTCTATTAAAACGAGTACCTAAATTGAAACAACATGGATGTCGTTTAGTCATCCAAATATGGAGCGTCTATATTTGTTAGTTAAACAGGAATGTAAGGTGACTCCACTAACCTCAACTTATGTTATATTAAGTATCACTATCTTAACAATATCATTTGCATACTTCCGATATACATCTATAGAAGTTTCCAGTTCTGAACATACAAAGTCGAGCTTCACTATGCGTTTTAACCTTTAATACATTTCAGTGACTATCCCAACGGAAAATGAACTCCTGTTTTATGAGAGGCCAACTAAACGTGGCGCTATCAATATGCAATTGTCTTTTATTTCGTCATTTTCTCGCCGTATTGTGCACCAGAAAAAGTTTGTTTTCTATATCTATGGTTTTTCGGTCGATAGTAAGTATAACCTCAACAATTTCCATTGTAATTGCACATTCTACTTCGTGTTCGGAAGCAGGGTGTTTCCTATCATGAGCATGGTATGTATCTTACAAATGTATTTGTTCTGACTGTACTGTAACTTCAACGTTAACATATGCTCGCAATTACTATATATGTGAATGTAACTGTAAAAGAAATACATATAAATTTCAATTTCAGGTAATCAAAAAATCCTCTTTACAAAAATGACCATCCTCGTAATCGTTATTTTTATCTACGGCTTACTTGTATTATCAGCATTACTCATTTCCGAAGTAGACATCGTTCCTGTCTCTGATCGAGCTATTTTCGTAATCATGATGTGTTTGTGATGTTATTATTCAAACAATCTAAACTAAATTACTTCGAATGGCAATAATTAAAAAAAATATAAAGCAAGCAAATATCAATTGAGAATAGACTTTGATAACAATATGCTCATATGATAGTTTAATGTCATTTAACCAACATCGTTCAATATGAAAGTGCGACATGCCGTCGATATCATTGTATTTGCATAAATAATGTAAGTAGTCTTGCAAAAAATGTAAGTGTTAACTTTAGGGATGATTAGTGCTCATCTTCAGCTTGCTGTGAAAACATGTGTGATCAATTCTGCGACAATTATTATGTGGGAAATGATTTAGTGAGTCCTGTATGTTAATTAATATTAATTATAACTTAGACTAAGATTTCAATATAAACATTAAGTTTGTAATTAACACAAAATAAGGAAAGTTACACCCATTAATAGTTAATAATTTGCAGAGGACATATGTATCAGTTGTTAAAATTTGAGTAAATATTTTTTCGAAAATAATTTGAGGGGCGTAATTCATTAACTTCGTTGACATTATCATATACAGTTTACTTCCCTTCAAATGGGACTAATTTTAAAGAGACGCTGGTTCAAGGTTTGTACAAAAGCTTCCGTACGTTTTTTAATTCGATTATTTATTGAATTGTTTTCATCCATTTAAACGTGCATTGTCGGAGAACATGAAATTATTCAAACCATATAATAAAGTATTTTTAAGAACGCGAACATTTAGGTACAGGAATGAACTAACATGTAGGAATATCCTCAAACAATAAATTCGTGTAAGTTTTGATAATCAGTTAGACTTTTATTTGAGGCCATCCACCAAATGTATACAGTTGATTCATAGAAAGTTGTCTATCAATGCTTGAATTGACCAATAACGAGTTTATATTTGTATTGTTTAATAAATGAGCACGGTTGCATAATCAAATATATAAACCCGTGGACAAACAAGCGACAGGCGTGGCTATACATGTCTGTCTTCTGGCTTTTACAAGGCTATCCATACAACAAAACACTTAACACAATCAAAGCAATAACAGCACTGCACTTATTCGCTATTATGTATACAGAGGGCTCTGTATTTGTGCGCTCGTTGTTTTGGATAACATCACAATCCGTTGAAGTGGTACAAATATTAAACTGAAACGGACTTTGGTTGTGCCTAGTGCAACCTTATAGCGACAGTTTCATGATAATATTCATCACTATCATCGTTTTCGTAATCCTCGTCGTTATCGTCGTTGTCATTATTTGACGTCATTATCACCATAATTTGTATTATCGTCATTACATTCGTAATCAGCATCATTATCCTCACCGTCATAATTACTATGAGCATGAAAAGCAGCATTTTCTCAGTATTATCATCACTAGATCAATAATGCAAGCATTGGTGCATACCAATTTACTTTTATCATGTAAATATCAGAAATGCTTATTGCTTTGAAACATTAAATACTCTCATACTGATGAGGAATATATCGTGTATATATATGTATAATGATAATTGTGATAAGATGATAAGAATATGATGACGGTCAAGATGTTGTCGCTGAAAAGAATAAGGATGATGATGTTGATAAGGATGAGGATAATGATATTGATGATGATGATGATGATGATGATAATGATGATGATGATGTTGATGATGATGGTGAAGTTGATAAGGATAAGGATGATGGTGATGATGATGATAATGATGATGGTGGTGGTGATGATGATGATGATGATGATGATGATGATGATGATGATGATGATGATAAGGATTAGGAACGATGATGATGATGATGATGATGATGATGATGATGATGATGATGATGATGATGATGATGATGATGATGATGCAAAATAATAACACGTTCGTATTTGAGCACATTTGTTAATGTCTGAAAATTCAAGACACACCTTTAAAATGAACCCAACATTAACGCCAACGTTTACCCAACTGGAATTGAGTATAACAGCAAAGCTGTGTAGCGTTCCATCTATGGTTTTAGCGTACATTGATAGGTCAAGACCCGTTTTTGTATAACCCAGCTGGTTTTGATTATTCAAACTTCAGTGAAAATCAATCCAGGGATTAATAAGCAGCTGGGTATTTGGTATTCGAAAGTCAGCAAATATCAATAAGGTACGAAAACCCAGTTGGGTATTTCGCCTTAAGACTTGCGAATATCGAGCCAGGGACGATTACCTGCTCAGTGATTGGTTTTTGAACGTCAGCAAATATCGATCCTGCTGGTTTTTAACGTAAATACATTTGTGAATTCATCCAATTGCGGTTTGAAAACAAAACACTGTCAAAAGAGGTGTGGGCGTACAACTTCCAGGTGAAGTCAATTTGTCAATGTCAATACAAATGTCATTATGGAACGATCAATAACTCGCCTTCACGTAGATTGACACCGCCGAATGTTATCTATGCAGGGAACATGTATACGGGCATTCTGCTAATCTGTCGGTCTGACCGCTTGTATTTCTGTAGACACACTATTGTTTATTTTAATCACATCGCCCATCCAAAGTGATATTTCATAGAAGCAAATGCATACAAATCTATGCCCAGCCGGGAACTTTTAACTGTGCTCAATATCCGCTTAAGTTTGAACACCCAATAAACACCTGCGTATTCTTCTTGGTTCGGTATTTGCTAAGGTTTAAATACCAAATACCCTACTAGGTATACAAGGTATCACTATAAAAGTTCACGTTGACATTATTTGTGAATATGTATGTGTTTAGATGATGAACTATGCGATTCTTTTTATATCAAATGTATGTCAGTCTGTGATGCCCGTGAAACTGATATTTATGAGAAAATCAAGTGCAAAATATCATCAGTTCTTAAATTGATTACAGTTATGTAACTCAACATTTCCTGTTCGAAGCATTAAACGTGGTTACGAACATATACATTTTGTTGCAAATGTTGTTTTATTAGATGTATGGCTAATCAAAGTATAGGCTATAGTCACTATTTTCTTAATCCTTTGACGCAAGCGTTCCATTTCAAGTAGTATGACATCGGTCCATTCATATTACCGCCTCTTGTTTTGTATTCTTTCAATAGCTATTGTTTAGTGTTGGTTTTTTAACTTTTACATAATGTGTTTCGTTCACTGTTCCATAAAAAAAAATCAGAAAAAAACCTTTTGAGTAAACTGATTTCATGAGACGTATCTAATGACAACACAATGAAAATATCGCTGACATTGAATGTCGAATGACACTGCGAAATTTTAGCGTGCCTATTAGTTCATGATAAAAAAGTTGGAATTGCTTTCCAAGTGAATATACAGTGTACCCAGTATTGCAAGCCATAATTGAATTTTGTATTACGTTAACAAGTTTAAAGTCAATAAATAATACAACTATCATCTACTCACGAAAATATCCATCGCAATTTATTGTTTCTTATTTTTTTGCAAACATTTCTAAACAATATGTAATCACGGAAAATAATTCAACAGTGTTGGTCATGAACATACGTTGTCTTTCATATTTAGTTGATATACTATGTTTTTCCATGATGGTGACGTAAATATTCACTAAAATAGTAAAACACTCGACATCATCGGACAAACATTGCAAGCAAACTATTTATCTTGTATCTATTAACTACGTCTTACGCAGACTTTTTAACAAGTTTGAAGTCATGCAGGACGCGTTTAGCTACTTGGACAGGCGATACATGTTTATAATATGCCCATATGAACGAAACCAAAAAGAGTATGCAGCATTACAGTTACACACAAGATATGCTTGCTCGCAGCACACAAATAATAGGATACGTTTGAAAAAAGCGTTAAGTTTTAATGAAGACTATTTGCATTTATTATATCATGAGATCGTGCAACAAAATGTTAATCTACCGATGTGATGTCAATTCAAGCCTTTAAACAATGATTCTTGTTTAATCTTTACTATAATTATTTGTAGACAATTAGAACACATTCGTACATAACCATTTTATGTAGATTTATAATGTAAACAAGAATTGACCTCTTGACCACTCGCCTGTTATATACATAACATGTATGTGCTGTATACTGATGGATAATTGTCTATTGTACAAACAATAAACTGTTATTCAATTAGTACACTCACTGTGATGTTGTCTAATTTTTGTAAAATGATTTCAGGCACGTAACGAAATATATTTCTTCATTCCGATGCATTCTTATGACAGTTATGATACTTGTATAAGTAGTTGTGATTTCCCTCAACATAGTTGACATAGTTATAATCATGCTTGTAGTAAATCATGTCGTGGTAAGACATACATAAACGTATGTTTTTTTTTTGTTTGCGTTTAAACAGTATGAGTTATAAGCAAATTGGTTTATATAATTTCAGTAGAAATGTGTCTGTTGTCGCAGCAGTTTATATTTGCTCTTCATTTCATGGGTGCATTGTGCAGAGGTGTGGACATTAGTGTCGTGCAAGCATCAGCATCAGATCTTACCCTGATCTATGTCTTTGTAATAAAGGCTTGAACCAACCCGAAAGGCCGTCAGTTATTCATAGATGAATATGATTAATTGGTATAATACAGGGCGACATCATCCTCGAGTTTTGTATACTCTTATTGTGTATCGGCATCAGATGTAAAATGTCTTATGTTTGTTTGTTACAGATACTTTACCAATGTCAGTTTTGTTTGAAAGTGCTGATATTTATTAAAAAGATTTATTTGCCGACTACTGCATTTCTGAAAAAATGTCATTTAATTTATTGACTTTCAAAACTAAAATATTCGGAATATTCGTACTCAGTAAACACGAGGAAACCTCAGGTGTCCGGTATGGTGACCACATATAAGAGATTGAACCTAGGTCACATAGGTGACAAGTGCATGTACCCATCACTGCGCAAGCTGGACACTACCCACTACTATATTTCAGATCAAATCAAATTGTAAAGAGCTACTTCCGCAACATCAGAATGTGCTCAATTTCGACAAGAGACAAAATCTTGACATACGTTGGAGAATGGGAGCACCAACGTCCCGGTCGTACTGTTCATCATTGACTAAGCATACTCTCCAGAAGCCCATACATCGATTATACTGATTTAACGTGTCAAGAAAGAAACGACAATCGTACAGGAAATGAAGAAAACCGGACTGTGCAGAATGTACCCGTATATATAGAGAATACTAGGTCGGTGCCGAATAAAGCGNGATGATGATGATGATGATGATGATGATGATGATGATGATGATGATGATGATGATGATGATGATGATGATGATGATGATGATGATGATGATGATGATGATGATGATGATGATGATACAAAATAATAACACGTTCGTATTTGAGCACATTCAATTATTTCTGAAAATTCAAAACCCAAAAGTTTAGCTGCGTACGTTTGTAAAGGCTTCACCATGGAGTCATAGTTTGAAGTATTTGTCTCTATGAAAGCTGCCTAAGGACATCTGACAAATGTTATGCGCGTTAATTGACTTTTAAACCTGTGCAGTTAGCTTTATTTTTGTTTTCCTTCAAGACACAACTTTAAAATAAACCCAACATTAACGCCAACGTTTACCCAATTGAAATTGAGTATAACAGCAAAGCTGGGTAGCGTTCCATCTATGGTTTCAGCGTACATTGATAGGTTAAGACCCGTTTTTGTATAACCCAGCTGGTTTTGATTATTCACACTTCAGTGAAAATCAATCCAGGGATTAATAAGCAGCTGGGTATTTGGTATTCGAAAGTCAGCGAATATCATTAAGGTACGAAAACCCAGTTGGGTATTTCGCCTTAAGACTTTTGCGAATATCGAGCCAGGGACGATTACCTGCTTAGTATTTGGTTTTTGAACGTCAGCAAATATCGATCCTGCTGGTTATTAACGTAAATACATTTGTGAATTCATCCAATTGCGGTTTGAAAACAAAACACTGTCAATAGAGGTGTGGGAGTACAACTTACAGGTGAAGTCAATTTTTCGATGTCAATACAAATGTCATTATTTTATGGAACGATCAATAACTCGCCTTCACGTAGATTGTCACCGCCGAATGCTATCTATGCAGGGAACATGTATACGGGCATTCTGCTCATCTGTCGGTCTGACCGCTTGTATTTCTGTAGACACACTATTCTTTATTTTAATCACATCACCCATCCAAAGTGATATTTCATAGAAGCAAATGCATAAAAATCTATGCCCAGCCGGGTATTCTAACTGTGCTCAATATCCGCTTAAGTTTGAACACCCAATACACACCTGCGTATTCTTCTTGGTTCGGTATTTGCTTAGGTTTAAATACCAAATAACCTACTAGGTATACAAGGTATCACTATGAAAGTACACGTTGACATTATTTTTGAATATGTATGTGTTAAGATGATGAACTTTGCGATTCAAGTGCACAATATCATCAGTTCTTAAATTGATTACAGTCAATTATGTAACTCAACATTCCCTGTTCGAAGCATTAACGTGGTTACGATCATAAACATTTTGTTGCAAATGTTGTTTTATTAGATGTATGGCTAATCAAAGTATAGGCTATAGTCAATATTTTCTTATTCCTTTGACGCAAGCGTTCCATTTCATGTAGCATGACATCGGTCCATTCATATAACCGCCTCTTGTTTTGTATTCTTTCAATAGCTATTGTTAAGTGTTGGTTTTTTTTAACTATCATCTACTCACGAAAATATCCATCGCAATTTATTGTTTCTTATTTGTTTGCAAACATTTCTAAACAATATGTAATCACGGAAAATAATTCAACAGTGTTGGTCATGAACAAACGTTGTTTTTCATATTTAGTTGATATACTATGTTCTTCCATGATGATGACGTAAATATTTACTAAAATAGTAAAACACTCGACATCATCGGACAAACATTGCCAGCAAACTATTTATCTTGTATCTATTAACTACGTCTTACGCAGACTTTTTAACAAGTTTGAAGTCATGCAGGACGCGTTTAGATAGCTACTTGGACAGGCGATACATGTTTACAATATGCCAATATGAACGAAACCAAAAAGAGTATGCAGCATTACAGTTACACACAAGATATGCTTGCTCCCAGCACACAAATAATGGGATACGTTCTAAGCAGCGTTAAGTTTTAATGAAGGCTAAGTTAAGTTCGACTATGTGCATTTATTATATCATGAGATCGTGCAACAAAATGTTAATCTACCGATGTGATGTCAATTCAAGCATTTAAACAATGATACTTGTTTAATCTTTTCTATGATTATTCTTAGACAATTAGAACACATTCGTACATAACTATTTTATGTAGATTTATCATGTAAACAAGAATTGACCTCTTGACCACTCGCCTGCTATATACATTACATGTATGTGCTGTATACTCATGGATAATTGTCTATTGTACAAACAATAAACTGTTATTCAATTAGTACACTCACTGTGATGTTGTCTAATTGTTTTTAAATGATTTCAGGCACGTAACGAAATCTGTTTCTTCATTCCGATGCATTCTTATGACAGTTATGATACTTGTATAAGTAGTTGTGATTTCCCTCCACATAGTTGACATAGTTATAATCATGCTTTTAGTAAACCATGTCGTGGTTAGACATACATAAACGTATGTTTTTTTTTGCGTTTAAACAGTATGAGTTATAAGCAAATTGGCTTAATATAACATTTCAGTAGAAATGTGTATGTTGTCGCAGCAGTTTATATTTGCTCTTCATTACATGGGTGCATTGTGCAGAGGTGTGGACATTAGTGTCGTGCAAGCATCAGCATCAGATCTTACCCTGATCTTTTTCTTTGTAATAAAGGCTTGAACCAACCCGAAATGCCAGTCAGTTATTCATAGATGAATATGATTAATTGGTATAATAAAGGGCGACATCATCCTCGAGTGTTGTATACTCAAAATTTGTAGCGGCATCAGATGTAAATGTCTTATGTTTGTTTGTAACAGATACTGTATCAATGTCAGCTTTGTTTGTAAGTGGTGATATTTATTAAAAAGACTTATTTAACGACTACTGCATTTCTGAAAAAAAATGTCATTTAATTTATTGACTTTCAAAACTAAAATATTCGGAATATTCGTACTCAGTAAACCAGAGGAAACCTCAGGTGTCCGGTATGGTGACCACATATAGGGGATTGAACCTAGGTCACATAGGTGACAAGTGCATGTACCCATCACTGCGCTAGCTGGACACCAACCACTACCATGTTTCAGATCAAATCAAATTGTAAAGAGCTACTTCCGCAACAACAGAATGTGCTCAATTTCGACAAGAGACAAAATCTTGACATATGTTGGAGAATGGGAGCACCAAAGTCCCGGTCGTACTGTTCATCATTGACTAAGCATACTCTCCAGAAGCCCATACATTGATTAAACGTATTTAACGTGTCAAGAAAGAAACGACAACCGAACAATCGGACAGGAAATGAAGGAAAACCGGACTGTGCAGAATGTACCCGTATATACTCAAATACACTCTACGATAAATGCCGAAATCAGCAAACATAAACAAACGACGCGGGGGTTTATTATGGGTACATGTACACTACCTTCCATTCTGTTAAACTCATAAATTTAAACATCGAAAGTAAAACGCGCTAGTAATGTACAGGAAGTAATATAAGACGGAAAACAGTACTTATGCAAGTAACTGACAACTATCAGACCCCGCGATCAATTCATAAGTAGTCATGTGCTCTACGAACTGAGCTCATCATACGTAAAGTCATGCAGTGCGTAATATTATAATGCATTTTTAAACTCGGCTAGAAAAATGGAAAATATGGACGGTTAAATACGAATAAACGACACTTTCCAAATTTGCTATCTGGCTAATATCTTTAATACGAATTGCGAAAACCGATATTAGGGATCATATTCGCTTGAAACGTACCCCTTTTTGGTGAATAGTTGTTATATAAAACGCAACATGAACATACATCTTTTAGGCGAATATATGTATGTACTGATAGATAATTAATATGCATCGTTAACATCTATACGAAGTTGTCGGTTTGAAACATTTGGACACACATGGCTATAACAAAGATTGCAATCCGTTCTTTATAATCAGGCGGTTTAATCGCTCTACCGCTTTGGCGTTAACATTTCATAAACACAAACACTTTGAATGTTTCCGTGAACTTAAACAGATCTGATTTAATTACCGTTATCAGCTGGCTAATTCAGTACTGGCACAATATTCAATACTGTCGAATTTGAAAGTCAAAACCCGCCCATTGGAAGTTTCAGTTTAGTAATTGATTCTAAATTACTTGCACGGAATAATATATACACACCCCGTATGTGCATCGCTAACAATGGTTTGGTAGAGAACAATATGGTATTCCAGAAGAATATACTGAAGTTTCAAACACATCTGAGTAGTAGGTGAGGTGACTAGAATTCAGGCAAGATGAATGGAATCTTAGGAGTAGCTGTTCTTTGTCTGCTCGCGGAATTTACAAGTAAGATCACAACGTTTAAGTTGTTGATTAAACAATAATTCTATGCTTGATGATGGCAATATACATTTCTCTATTGCCATGATACAATCGAAACAAAAGCTAAGATATTTTGGTCGCCTGTTTGTCAAGAAATATTATTTATAAATTTGATTCATATTTCGATGCATTTTGGTACTCGGTGCATATTCCTTATAATTCAGCGGCATAAAAGATTATACCAACTTATGTTTTAAACAAACAAAGGAATTAACTTTCAAAGACTGAAATACATTTACGTGTCCGATTAAATTCGGGAATATCACAGCATTCGACGATTTGTCACAAAGATTTCCTCTGCAAGTTAACCCTATAGGTCTTAAGGGTAACTCGTTATGCATGTGTTTGCGACTGTCTGTCTTTATTTCCACAAAAACCCCAATATGTTTGAATAAATACAAACAAAGTATGCAATGTGTATGCATCATGAATGCAACTTAATATAACCATGAATAGAAAAGAGGATTGATGATAAAAACGGATGACGCTGTCTTTAGGTTTATTCTAAGCACATAATTAAGTGAATGCATTCAGCCGAAAACAATTCGCTTATAGAGTCAAGTAATAAATTAGTTAATTGTAAATTTATTGTTTTTAAACAGTTTAAATTGAGATATTTTTTTGAGAAAAAATTAAAGAAACAGAAGTTATTAAAATGAGTAAGAGAGCAATTGTGTTTAAATGTTTAATACTTATTTTGTGTGCGCTTCTTTCTTTCGCTCAACAACAGCATGTCTGTCATTATATATATATATAATATAGATAGATAGATAGATAGATAGATAGATAGATAGATAGATAGATAGATAGACAGATAGATATATAGATAGATAGATAGATAGATAGATAGATAGATAGATAGATAGATAGATAGATGGATAGATAGATATATATATAGATAGATAGAAAGATAGATAGATAGATATATGGATAGATAGATAGATATACAAATAGATAGAGAGATTAATATTTAGACAAATGTTAAACGTATTTTAATATACAACTTAACAATTTTATTTAATCGACAGCGGCACAAATTACAGGATGGACAGGCACTGGTTCAACACTGTCGGAGGCTAACGGTAAAATCGCCAACCTAACGAAAAAAGCCAAAGTGTCCGAAGGAATTGCAGTGGGTGGCGAGATTGTAGCTCTCACTGCAACAGCTGGCGGCGGCACAATAACATACGCGATTACTACTAACCCAGGCGGTGTCGGTGTCGGTATATAATGGTCACGTGATGTAGGTGTGAGCGGTCGCAGGTTTTTAGCGGAATAAAAAAAACAACATAAATTTAGTAAATTATCATTGTTAAAGTTATCATTTTGATGTGATGTGAATAGGATTATATGTGCAAATGTGATCTATATCGGATTATTATGGTTGACAATGCCAAACACGAAAAACAAGAAAAGAAAAGAAAGGAACAGTAGTGCCAATAACGATGACCCCAACGCTGTCAAGGTTCGTTAACAAAGAGGCCCGTCCTCGGACATAGATATAGACAACGTGTCAGTGAGTGAACTATTAAACAAAGCTAATTCAGTAATGAATGGTGTAGAAGCTCTAGAAAACAGAGTGTTTGTGAGTCCTAGTTGTAGTGGAAGTACCAGCACAGATCCTATCGGTTTTACCGGAAGCGGAGTCCATCAAAACATGGCAGATACAGGTGCTGAACCCACTATTCGGGATGTGATGGTTTTACTAACGGCCGTCTCGTCTCATTTGCAGTGTCTAGAGACAAAAATGAGCGTTATGGACTCAATCGAGAAGCGGATGGAGAATTTCGAGATGATATGAAACGGCTGTGAGTGGTTCACGAGGACAGGGCCAAGAAAGTCGAAGAGAGGGTATCACGCCTGGAGGACAAGGTCGAAGAGGCAGATATACACGCTGCAGAGCTCGTAGAGAGGGTCCAGGTGCTTGTGAAGGAGCGGGATACCCTTCGGGAGGATGTAAGCTACCTTCAATCGCAGTCTATGCGTAGCAACTTAATCTTCACGTCTGTATCAGAGGCCGCCGGAAGCGATATTGAGACGCCGGAGGTGACGGAGGCGAAACTACGCCAACATTTAGTAAGCGCTTTCAAGTTGACACTGGAAGTTGCTACCTCTCTGAGGTTCGAACGAGTGCATCGGTCGGGATCGCCGACACCTGGCAAGATCAGAAACATTGTAGCAAAGTTTTCATTCTTTAAGGACATGGACATGAACAGAAAAAGGTGGAAAGAGCTTGATGGCACGGAGTTCCGGGTTTTCGAGCAATTTCCTCCGGAAGTCGTGATGATGAGACGTCAATTGATTCCTAAGATGAAGGAGGCGATGAGGCTAGGGAAGCGGGCGTACCTGGCATACGATACGCTTTAAATCGACGGCAACCCGGTGCGCGCGTAGATGCACGGCGGTGGTGAAATATCCGTCGTGTTGTGGAACATCAAAGGACTCACTGAGATAAAGAAGTCCTCTCCCTTTTTTGTAAATATTTTAAGTTCTCGCGATATTTGTTTTTTGTATGAATCTTGGGCTAATAGTTCTAGTGATGTCAATTTAAATGGTAACATGTCTTTCAACTTCTTCAGAAAATTTCAACACAAAAAAGCCTGTCGAAAAAGTGGTGGCATTGTATTTAATATTAAAGAAGAATTAATTAATGATATTGAAATTGTAAAAAAACACTATGATACAATTATCTGGTTAAAACTTGACCACGTATTTTTTAATATCTCAGAAGATTTTTATGTATGTGCAACTTATATATGGGGGCATGAGTCTCCTGTTTATAACACCTTTAATGTTGATTTATTTGAAATTTTAGAAAACGATATAACTTATTTTTCTGAATTCGGTAAAGTGTTTGTTGCCGGTGACCTCAATAGAAGGGTTGGCAATAAATTCGATTACATTGTACATGATAAAATTAATACTGTTTATGATGATGACGATTACTGTCCAGATAACACTCCTGTAAGGGCCTCAGTTGATATCTCAATAAAAAGCTATGGATTAAAATTACTTGATTAATGTAAATCTACATGTTTACGTATTGCTTATGGTAGAGTTTGTAATAGTTGTAAACAAACTTTTTATTCCAATAACGGTACATCTGTTAATGATTATTTGTTGGCAAACGAATACAGTTTTTCTAGTATATCTGATTTCACCGTCCATGATTTTAACGAATTTAGTGATCATGCCCCGTTACATTTTTCATTATTATGTAATAATGTCTCATCAGAGTACAAGTCTCACACAGATGTCAAGTATAAATGGGACGATGCGTTACGAGGTCAATTTCGCTCAGGTATTATTTCTATGTTACCTGTATTCAATACTATTGTACAGCATGTAGATTATTCAAGTAGAACGGCAATCAATGATGTTTTGAATAGATTTACTGAAACCATTCGCAGTGTTGCGGACCCGTTATTTAGTAAAAAATACGTTTATAACACTCACCCTAGTTTTAATGTAAATAGCTGTATATAGAATGCAGACTGGTTTGATAACGAGTGCGATACTGCACGAAATGTGTTACACGACGCTCTACGTATTTCTAGCTCAAGTAAAACTGATATAAATAGAGAACATTTATGTACCTGTAAGAGGATTTATAAGGATTCAATTCGAAAGAAGAAAGCATGTTGTTATAGGCAAAAAATGATTGAGATTGAAAATTTAAGAAAACACAAACCATGGGACTTTTGGCGTTTTTTTCAAATCTAAAAATAGAGTTATTAAAATAAAATATCTTTAGAAGAATTTACAAAGTTTTTTGAAAACCTAAGTAGTAATATATCTGATGTTTGTAATATAGAAGCAGAGGATTTCTGCTTAAATAATGATTTTAACTTAGACTCTTCATTTCCTGAACTTGACTTGCCTATATCTGTTGAGGAAGTTCGTAATGCGATTAAACATTTAAAACGTAATAAATCATCGGGTAGTGATTGTATGTTGAATGAATATTTTCTTGAATATAGTGATATTTTATCTGCCCATTTATGCGATGTGTTAAACGTTATTTTTGTATCGGGCTTTTTCCCAGATAAATGGACAGAAGGGGTTATAATCCCTTTGCATAAAAAAGGTTCAGTTAATGATGTAAATAACTATAGAGGGATTACCTTAGTAAGCTGTTTCTCAAAATTATTTACCACGATTTTAAATAAACGCATTGAAACTTTTTGCAATGAAAACACTATTATTTCGGATGCGCAGTTTGGATTTAGAAATGGTTATTCAACTGTTGATGCTATTTTTATTCTGATGTCAATTGTTTAAAATTATTTGAATGAAAATAAACGTTTGTATGTTATTTACGTCGATATTTTAAAATGTTTTGATAGTATTTACAGCAATGCATTATGGTTGAAAATGTTTAAGTCTGGTATACAAGCTAAATTGCTTAGAATAGTGAAGGATATGTATGCGAATGTTAAGTCACGTGTTAAATCATTTTCATCTTATTCAGATTATTTTAGCTATGCGGTTGGACTTAGGCAAGGGGGGGGGGGTAATGTCGCCGATCTTGTTTCCTTTATTTGTCGAAGATCTTGAACTTTAATGACAAGATAGCATTAACTCTGGTTTGAGTATACATGTAGATGATATTGTGTTGATTTTATTACTTTTTGCCGATGACATGGCTATTTTAAGCAAGTCACCTGTATGTATACTGCAATGCTTGTGGGCTAAATGTTAACACTGCAAAAACTAAATAATGGTATTTCGGAAAAGAGGGGGATTAAAAGAAAATGAAAAATGGTCACACAATGGTAATGAAGTTGTTGATAACTTTCACTATTTAGGCAAGGTGTTGAATTATACTGGAAGTTATAAATTAAACCAAGGACATTTGGTTGGTAAAGCCCTTTATGCATTGAATACATTATTGTTTAAATGCAATGAATTTGACATAAAACCGAAAATATTTTTCCAGTTATTTGACTCTTTTGTGGGTTCTATATTAAATTATGCCTCAGAAGTGTGGGTTTTCACGAAGTCAGATGATATAGAACGTATACATTTAAAATTTTGCAAACGCTTGCTGCAGGTGAAAATAAATATATGTAATGTTGCTGTTTATGGAGAATTAGGTAGATATCCATTGTATTTAAACTGGTTTGTTAAAATTATTAAATATTGGTTTAACATTTTGAGCAATGAAAATATCATAATGCAAAATGTGTACAAACAAGCCTTGAACGATTGTAATAAAGGTTATACGAACTGGGTCTCAAATGTCAAGAGCATGCTAAATAATTTTGGATTTGGTTATGTATTTGAAAATCTAAACGTTGTTCAAGTTAATAGTTTTATTAGCGAGTTTAAATGTAGACTTGTTGACAATTTTAAACAAGAATGGTAAAATGAATAATAGTACTGTATTAGATTTGTATAAAGTTTTTAAAAGCTGTTTGGAATATAAAACATATTTAGACTTACTTCCTAGACGTCTGCGATAATATTTTGTAAGACCAAGAGTCATTGCACATCCTTTGAGAGTTCAAACTGGCAGATACGCCCAAAATAACATACCACGTAATGAACGTTATTGTTTATGTTGCAATGACTTGGATTTAGAAGATGAGTACCATTTTATTTGTATATGCCGCTGTTACACTGATTTAAGGAAAAAAAAATCGTATTTATAATATAAACCCATATGTATATAAATTCCACGAGTTATTAGTTTCATGTGACAAATCAGTAATTTATAATGTATGTAAATATATAAAAGAAGCGCTTGTTATAAGAAATACGATTCTGAATAATACTGTTCAATAAGTTGCATTACCGCTTTGATAGTTGTTTTGTATTTTTATTCCTAAATGTATATTAATGTTATGTAATGTTTATTTGTTATACCTAGTTACGTGACAGAAAATAATATGAAAACTTAAGTGCGAAGACGATGCACTTGTGTATAAGTCTGAATAAACTGTCTATCTGTTTGTCTGTCTGTCTGTAAATCCTGCAACTTCAAATACGATCCAGCTGGCCACCGGGAAAAAGTTAGATTTCGAGACCAACCCTCAGATTGTGTTTGTTGTCACGTAAGATTTGCGTTTGTACAATATTAGAATTAAATCCATAAGTTAATTATATTATTATTATTATTATTATTATTATTATTATTATTATTATTATTATTATTAATATTAATATTATTATTATTATTATTATTATCATTATTACTTTTATTTTTATTTCTATTACTTTTATGAGCAGTGTACATAGAAATATATATATTTATACACTTATTTTAGCTCAATCTATTGAGTTAATCGCTGTTTAAAGGGAAATGTCAACGGCCTATACGGTTATGTTTTTTTTTCATAAATAGGAATGTATTTTAATTAGTATGTATTCTTTTCATTTTGAAACATTTTGAGGCGCGAGAAATATGTAATAATAGTAAAAAAAATGTTGAATGCAATTGATATGGCGTATTTCTGTATGCTTGCGGAATATTGATGACGGTTCTGTAATTCATTAAACGTCTCGTCTAAGGGCGCTATATCGCGGTGGCGTATTCTAAATAGTGTCCGCCCAGCAATAAGGAGATCCCGGGTTCGTAACTTTACTTGTTCTACTCAGGAATCGGATTCAAGAGTGTTTCAATTAACCAAAGGTTTTCGATTCAATCGAGAAACATGTATAGGTTTAAACTCAACTGCTAGCGCACATTTATAAGCACTACTTATAAGATTCGAATTCCACTTGAGGCGTGTATCAACGTCCTTATTTATATGTATTTCTTTTCACAATTTTCAATTATCGGTCTATGTACATTATATGCGTGAAACGAGGGAATATGTATTTAACACGTGTCTTCTAGTGGCATTTCCCTCGATATGCCAAGTTTAAGTCACACATTTGTTTCCGTATAAATTTCTATTGTTATAGAGCTGTTGAGGCCCTCAAAACAGCTGCAGCTGAAACAGGAACCGCTACGATTACGGTGAACATCAAGAACATGTTGCAGTTTTCTCAGTCAAAGTATGGGCTTTGCGCAAACGATGGACTTACAGCAGGTAAGAGCAAGCATGTTGTTGCGAACATTATTAACCAATATAAAGATGTGTGTGCATTTATTTTGGAGATACGTATGTATATATAATATTACTTCATTTAATATATTAGCGCGTATTTGTATAAAACAATAAGTGCATTTTTGCGTTATTGCTTTAATATTGTATCACAAGTTTGTATTTGAGAGCATGTTAACACTATACAATTGAATTTTGTATAAAATACTAAATAAATACTTAACTGTTAGTTACTTATCATGATCAAAATAACTGCAAAACATGGCATGCACAAACACATGTAAATGCACGCAATGGTATTACACTTTTTGAATGTATCAGCTTGAGTGAAAGGCGGTCTTAGATACTCATGAGCGTTTTAATAAGCCTTAGGCGGCTGAGACAATCGAGGAAAATACATAGGTTTAAAATAGGTATTCTTGACCATTTTACAAAGAATTGAATTCATGAAAACAAATTTGAAACACATCGAATTTATGGAGAATAATTTCGGTAGTGTTCTTAGGAATCATTCGATATTTGACAATGTTCCAATAATGGTTGTATTTTAGCCGACGCTGACCTAATATTCGTTGCAACAACTGGCGTCCTGAAAGTTGCCGCCGGAAAAACACTGAACCAGGCGACCAAAGCCGGCTACACACTTTCTCTCAAGCCGGAGCCGTCACAACTGGCACAGCGTCAGATGCGGGAACTGCCGAAGTGTACCTTGCAGTCTGCACACCATCTGGCGCTGCAAAGGTCTCTGCAGTTGTTCTGCTGTCCATTGTCTCTTCAGTGTTTATTTAGATAGTTTCCATGATTTTGAGAAACTCTAATCACAACAATAAAACTGTATTTCAAATTAAGTCTAGTGAAAAACAAAAAACATGATGCCTGAGTCATATCAGCTTTATAACACATTTGTTTTTATCACAAATAGTTTTATTAACTTTAAGTACTGGTAATCTTATCAAAATTATAGAATGGTATTTATATAGAACTAGCAAATGTCATTGCAGTTTTGAATAACGTGTAATGTTATGTGATATTTTATCCACTTTAACTAACACTAAAATGTCCTGTATGAATATCCGCAAAGGATGATGATAACGTTGACTTTCTATTTGCCTTTATTAGATGTGTATTTTAGCACTAATACAATGATTTCAAACAGTTTGTTTTGATATATTTTGAAAACTATACCGAAAATATTTTTTATTAAAAAATAAATAAAAACTAAACAAAATAACACAGAGCGCCAATACTATTGATGATGAAATACCACCGGTTAACTAAGATCGT
This sequence comes from Dreissena rostriformis, assembly GCA_007657795.1. NCBI lineage: Eukaryota > Metazoa > Mollusca > Bivalvia > Myida > Dreissenidae > Dreissena > Dreissena rostriformis. Next base: position 56,380 of record VMBQ01003527.1, on the reverse strand, counting down.
GCAACGCTCGTCACAAATGTTCAAGCATCTTCGTTATAACTACAAAGATTTTAAAATCATGTATTAACAACACGAAAACAAATCGGAAAGCTAAATGAACACAAAATGTAACATCATATCATACATTTTGCAATGTAGCATCCATGATGAATTACTCATAATATATTGTCGAGAAAAAGAAATCATCTTACTCGAATTTAGGTGAGTCTTAACCGATATTATACCAAAATATGCTCAATCATGCAATGAACAAACATATATATTCAAAATGCCGTGAATTAGATACATGTGTACACTCAAACAGTAAATTCGCCCAAATGTTATATTTGTAGTATTTTTTTCAAATTTACATGAATGCAACACATGCAACTGTGGCATTGTTTCTTATGACATGATGTATACTTCTAGACATGTAATAGATTTTACAAATGCAATTGTGGAAATGTTGTAGAACGACCTTTACAGTTCGCTTCAATAAGTAAAACGGATTTTCGAACTTTTATATTGGCAAAATGTGGTGGAATGTATTGTTCAGATGTTTGTCAAATTCTTTCCAGAATTGATTTGTTAACTATTTTGAAATTAAGACCCTTTACTATATATTTATATAAGAATGATTTTCCTTATACGGTATTGAAAATACTGCGCGAGTGTATGTGTGTCTAGTGTTTACTAATTGAAAACCTCCAAAGCTATGTCGCTTATTTGTGGCTAGTGTTTAATAATTGAAAACCTCCAAAGCAATGTCGTGTATTCGAGCTGTATACAGACACGTCAATTTATAATCCATATAGAAATACATGACTCATATATAGTGTTCATAGTGAATTATATATGTGAAGTTTATTCAATATAAATCTATGTCTATAACATTATTGAAAAGAAAACAAAACTCTGTACTACGCAATAGTCACCATTTGGGTGCTCTTTAAACTGCTAATGTTGCTGAGTGAACACAAGTTACTTGTTAACCAAAGGAAGACCTTAAAGATTTTGTCGAGACTACTTAAAGTACATACACAATAAGCAAATTCAATCGGAACGTTCATAGACAGATATCGATAGTCGTGTTCGATGACAAACAATCAAAGATTGAGAGCAAATTAAAAGGTTCCCATAATTCTTTTAACAGTTTGAAGATCAAGCGGTAGGAGGAGTAACACGATAAATAGTCAACAAATACATCAGTGGTGCTCATGCTATATTACGTACAAATTGCATTTGAACATACAAAACATACACGCACATAAAATGTTCCATACGTCGTGCTAGCACGGTTACGAAGTCTTTGTTGGCCAAATCCGCTCATACACATGATATACTGAATGTATTGTTATATTTTTCTAGATATGGATGTTTAATGAGTAAAAAAAAGGGTATCAGCACAAACGTTTATCGCATTTACTCGAATGTCAACGAAATGTACATGCCACATTAACTGATTTAATTTGTGCCAACTCGTTTTGGTATCTGATTGAGAAAATTAATATTACACGAAAAGAAATAACCAAAACAACTATTTTATCCTCGAGCGCCCACTTTCGACGCATCTAAGCAGTCTGTTGAATTTTTGTTGCTCAAAATAGGGATTATGTAATGAATATTGTTATTTAATATCACATTTACCTTTTATTTACACAAATTAATTTCAATTAATTGTGGTATTAACCAAAATTTGTTGAAAAACGACATGAGCTAAGTCTACTGTAACGGCGGCCATCTTGTTGAGAGTCCCCGGTAACGACGCATCTGATTGGTTAGCTGAGTTCAATGTATATATCATCACCTGTGGAGACTGAATGCATGAGACATTAACTCAGGATTGTTTTACTTACATTTGTAGCACTGTTAAAGCAACCTGGATCTGAGATTAATGAAATCAATTGTGGTTTTGAATTTTAATCATGTCAAGTATAACAAGTTTTCAACAATTTTCAAGTTACTCGTCAACAACACAGTGAGGACACATGAAGATATCCCCTATTCTTACAACCCTGACTTGCGTGCAATAAATGAGATGAACCCAGTGTGCACACCCAGAACACTGCACCCATTTCACAAAGACTAGTGATAAACTCTGCCGTACAGCACTGGGTGTGAAAAGGCGGCATACACAGCACACCTCTGTGTCAACCTGATCCTCTGATGATTCATCTACCAGGGTGATAGCAGGGACAGGTGACACTGCCTTATCTGTTCCAGAAGGTCCAGGTTGTATTGGTAACTTCTGGGTCTTTGTCTTTTTTTTCCTTCCCTCTTCATGATCATGAATTTTTTTAACTATTGAATCCTCAGTTATTGGCTTTCCACTCACCACTGCACTTAGGTATTTCCTCTTTTTTGCTGCTGGTTTCTTAGATATGATATTTGCTTCTTTGTTGCAGAAAAATTGGGAGACTTCTGTTTCTAAGGGTTGGATGATTGGTTGAAGAGGACTGGTTTCTTGTTGAAGGGCCTCTGATGGCTTGAATACTGAGGAATCTATAGCATTTGGATCATATGGGTAGATGCCGGTTTTGCGAAAGGATGCCTGCAAATTATCTGGTGACAGTGCTTTTGAATAAGCCTTACTTCCAAGTGCACACACATTGAAGCGTGTTATACTTTGCCCACAGTTGTCACGCATGAACTTGTGACACACAGAGCTGTAGATCCTTTCGAATGGCCCAAAACAACCAACATCAAGAGGCTGCAAAACGTGGCTCGTGTGAGCGGGCAGAACAAACAGGATTATGTTCTGTGACTTGGCCCAATCAATCAACCCCAAATTAATGTGAGACTTATGGCCATCATAGAGAATCAGAACAGGATTGTCCAGACAACGTTCAGGTAAGTATTTTAGCAGGTGTTGCTCAAGGTACCTTTTGAACACAGCACTATTACTCCACCCGGACTCAGTGACTGTACCATCAACTCCATGACCACCACCATCTAATAATTCCGACTTCATCCGTAACCCTGGGAAAACAAAGAATGGCGGAACACTGTTACCCATGGCATTTCCGCAACCAATGACTGTGACAAGGGTTCTTGAACCAGATGTGACTGCTTGTGGCTGAGATTCGCAGCTTGCAACTACTGAAGGGGGTTTATGGGAAGTGGACAAACCTTTCTCATCAACATTGTATATCCGTTCTGGCTTTTGCTTTAGATTATACTTGTCCATGATGTTGCCCAGTTCAGTATAATATACTGACACGGATTCCTTGTTGGTGGCTTTGGCACGTTGAATCTCAAGCCCACGAGGCTTCAACACTTTCAGCTCAGGCCATCGTTTCATAAACAGCGTGAACCACTTAAGTGTGAGCGGATGCTCCTTGTCCCGTTTTCCAAGACATATCGCATATTCACTGGCCATGGCAACAACTTCAGCTCGACTGTAGCCGTATCCACAGCTTGCCATTAATTTTAGATGGTCTGTCAAGTGTGCCTCTTCCTCCTGCGATAATGTAGGTGGTGGTCCAGAATGTGTTGCCTCCGGATTTACTCTTCCATTCAACCTGTGTCGCAGTGAGGCTTCTGGGATGCCATACTCTCTGGCAGTGGTTCTAATAGGGGCCCCTGTCAGCAACACCTTTTCATAGGCTGTGTTAATGGAAGTAGGTGAATAGCACCTGTACTTCTTTTGTGGGACCTACAAATAGTAATAAGAAAATGAAAATAAGTAATAAACCTGACATGCAATTACCAACATGAACACTTGCTTGATACAATTATATTTGGTATAACCAAAAACAAAATCCGGACCTACATCAAATTTAACGCGTACACCTTTTTCAAAGTGAAAATTAGTCTATGTATACGATGTTCTGTCACATGACAGTCACGTGACTTATGAATGAAAATAGTGAGATTTCGCAGACGATACCGATGCATTTTCCCATGGTATTATTTGCAAAGAAAATTGGGTTTAAAGTGTTCCAAAGTTTTGCATTACGTAAAATACACAAAAATACATCAATTGCAAACCAATTAACCATATTTTACCTTTAAACCCGCTATTTTCCACATTACGAAGAACAACTGTAGTAAAATCGTCGTAGCGTAAAGTCTGATAGTGCATGACGTCAACGGATGTCGCTTATGTATCCAACAGAGGCAAAACAAAAATGGCGTCGAAATAAGGATGCGTCGTTTCGGGTCGTTCGACGATAGTTTAATTGATTTCCGGACTACGGGCAAAATCATTACATAAATGACGAAACACCATGTATCGTTTGTATATACTCTTATTTAAACACTGGGTCCTGGTATGCTCAATGTAGTTCGAGTATACAGAGTTATCGAAGGGAGGTAACATTTTCAAATCACACATTCAATAATACAGAATAATCCCAATAAACTTTAGACATTTAAATGATTTAGACAGTGTCAATTATTTAGAAAAAAAAAAACAAAAAAAAACAAAGAAGGTTATATAAATAAATGTTGTTTTTATGTTATACCAACCCTTCAGGCGTGCATTCATGCATGGTTGAAGGTCATTGGTTTCCATTTACATTTGAAATATATATCCGATTGAGTAAGAAGCTGTCAAAACGATAATATGAAACCAGATGCACGCGTTAGAATTATAAGTATACATAATGTATACTTTGCCGAGGTGTTTGTTTTGTACACACAGAGTGCGATGAACCAACAGGAGGATAATTTATATCAAACATATTATATATTCCTGCCGTTTTTTCTTTAAACTGCAAAAAGAATAACGGAATGTGCACGGTGAGCAGTTTGATAAAAACGAACATCACTGTATTTATACCTGTTTAGCAGATTAATGTGTTCTAGCGGAATTCATATCTTTTCACAGTTGAAGGCACATGTTCACATGGCGAGTTTTAACCGTTGAAAACATTTAAAAATAAAACATTTAACTTTATATCTAAAGTATTAAACATTCAGCTAGGACGATTATTTAAAAAGTGAAGTGCATATGTGATTTGAAATGTGACAGAAATATCAACAGTGGTTTTAAGTCCATACCTTTACTTAAACCAATTCTAGAATTATTTAAATGAATATGCGTTCAATTGAGTAACATCAACAAATACTAAAATAATAACATTATGTTATTGTTTAAATTTCCACAACTGAGCGCGTTAATATGTTATTTTTTAATATTGTGAAATAACTTAGCCATATGGCTTCGGGACCTTTTTCTGCAAGACTATGTACAAGTTAATTGTAATAACGTACACCATCCTCAATTTGCAGATTTGGTTTGTATCCATGTTCCATGTTTACAAGAAATTAAATATAATTGGTGACAATCTTAAATTCAGACAACCTCTTTTGTTTAATAATATGACAAAGCTTTAAGATACTTGTTACTTTACATGCTGTTTTACTCTATAAACTGTGAGATAAGTTTGCGGTTCGTCTAGCGTTTAAACCGGTTTAAGTCCAAATTCTTTTTATTTTATCATTCAAATGCAGCGAACAAAGCTAATATTATTGTTTAAGTTTTTAGTGTTTTGTTGTATAATGGTCTCATAAATTATATGACATCGAATACTAACCATAAATAAAACACTAGCGTGTGTTGGTTTTCTTAATTATGCATGCACGGTAAGCTTGCATTTTAGTTTTCTCGCACCATTAACCGATCCCGTATTTGTTTTTAATTGCGTCAATTGCGTTAAGAGCTGCAGGTATCACCTATTTTGCTAAATAATGCACCACCTGTTTACTCTTACATCCCAACATTCTTTAAAATCAATTAACCGTTGGTTATTACTGCAAAACCCTCCACTTACCGTTTCTGATTTCCATTCTACTGTTTAAAATGCTAATGATGCCTTAAATTTTACGGCGCTAGTTTTTGCTGACTATCTCGTGACCATTTTGGCTGTTACATTTTAGCCCCGTAATTATTAAAAAACGAATATTTGTGAACATTCAATGACTTTTTTTTTGCAAATGATAAGAGTAACCAGTGTATATTTGTATGAAGTTTTACTCAAGAGAACTACGAGAATATTTACTCCGTTAAAAAACAACTTCATATAAAACCGACCATAATGCAATAGTGGTTAAACAACAAGAACAACAATATTTCTGAAGAGGCAAACCGCAATAATTTATTTAATAACATTTGACAATGTGGTATATTGATTTGACCAATTAAACATTAAGTAACATTCAAGAGATATTCTGCTGCCTCGTTTGATGGACTCACCTACTTACCATACCCGTGAATGTTCAGGTTTATGGTGCAGGATTAGATGTCCTGAGTCAATATTTGAATAGTTCAGCTTTGGGACAAAGCATGTCTTGTAGTTGGCAAAGTGATATCAACAATTATTGCATCACTTTGCCTGGCACACACTTAGCAAGTGGATACATTTTACTGGGTGATTGTCTTTCGAGAAAATGTAATTCCTATTAGATTAAGTGCTTTGCTTACACTGTGTCTTTCATCATCAACGGGCTTGATGTAGGCGTAATTACTAGTGTACCCGCTCCTTACTTTGGCCTTTTCAGACTATCCAGACATGAACTTTCCGAACGTGTTCATTCCAACAGGTTGTTTCAAAATACTGTGTTTGATCATTTTATGTTACTTTTGACCTTGGTCTTTAAAACAACTTATATCGCATCTTGTATGCAGCTTCGACGGGAATTCCCCAAATTAAAGTAGTTGAAAATTTGACCCCTTGTTTTACAGAGTCTTGAATGTTTGGACTTTGTTTTTACGCATCTTACATCTTGTCAGCCTCAGTGTATGCCATAGACAGATAACGTCTAAACTTCGCAACTTTATTGACAACAAAGGCATTTTTACGTTATTATTAAGACATTCTAATCCCCGTAAAATAATACGTAATACTGTCATTGTACAACGTGTCTCAGAATACCCTTCCACTGTAGAGTTTCGCATTGTCCTCGTCACAGAGAGAATCCTTGTGTCATTTCATTTAAGGTCTTTCAAATCCCTTCCAGCATTTATAAGCCTTGTCATAAATAAATTGGCTAACATAAAATGTCGGTCTCTTGTTGATTTTCACTGGTCACTGGTGGCGAAATCCAATTCCGATTTATGTAAGCTAGAATAGACATCAGAGTTTGAATTTTCATGCCAACCCTTGGCGTGTTCAGAGACGTTTACCTTTCAAGAGTCTCAACATATTTAACTTTCATGGATTCAAATTCCGTGCTAGAATAGAATGCTTATTGTATCCAATATATCAACATCAAATAATATGTTGTTAAATAAATATCGATAGTGGAGTATTGCAAAATATATATCTCTAGCATTTATATTAATATGTAACGTGTTACTTTGATTTAAACATCCGCATATTGTGTACCCGTATTAACATTGACAAAATATATGCAAAGACAAATCGACGTAATTGATAATTTCTTAAATGCAAATGCAATTCGCATTCCATCATTTTGATTATCCTTATTGTGTCATTATTGTTGTCTACGTTTGGCTGTTAGTTCAGTCTTTTTCTTTGAATTTCATCTGAAGGCTTGAATGGTTTTACATGTTTCATTTTCGCTTTCTCAATCTTCATCTGGAAAGCTCAGGTCATCGGTTGCAGCTATTCCACAAACTTCAATCATGATATCATACATTCTCAACATTTAGCACACTATTCTTTCTTGATTTCACCACTGTACACGGATCTTCATATCTTCCTATGTACACGTCTATCATGCAAACGATTTATAATTTCCAGTTCTCCTTTCTTCCTCTAAACTTAAAAATAGCCAACATTCTGATTGTCAATCGATGTACTTTTCCGCATCGATATATCAGATCCAAATTAAAATACTGTTGGCGGGGAATTTTATTGAGGTCGAACATACTACGATGTGTATATCACGTGACCATTAGCTAATCGACATAGTAAGCCTAGTTAATTAATTTCAATTACGCGGGATTATTATTAACAAGCTTATCCCATGTTATCTCAGCGCTTTAAAGTTAACAGTGTCGACGTAAACTAAATGTTATATTTGTTAATTGTGAACGAAATAAGTGGACATCTATATAATGTTATTAATAGACACACGAAAAAGCAAACTAACAATAATGTTAACGTTTATCCAGCGGAATATATGAACGCGCCATGAATACCTAACACCTATTGGTATATCGGGGTAACAAACCACGGTTAGTTCCCTTATAGTTTCAATGCATGTGCGCGAGTGGCCATGGTAGAAGTAGTATTATTGATATTCAAAGGTATTTAACGTGTATACATGTGATATATCGTCATATTAGAAATAAATTCGTCATTTTCAGTTTAAGAGGAAATAATTCATTTATGTTGCTCAGGCACGGCGTTTTGCGGTCTGACCAAGATGTGGAGTACCGGCGCCGTTAAGTCAATAATGTTTACAGATCCATTGCCTGGGGCTTAACAATGAAATGAAACTATGGAAACACACATGTAAACCGATATATTTAGATTTTGTTTATGACGACCAATATTATATAGTAGTTTCTGCTCCAAAAGAAAATCAGACTTGCAAACACAAGTCCTACCGTTAGAACCGCATTGGGAAACGTTTCATGCACGTAGATAGCTCCTCTTACATCGTATTGGATTAACTAGTTTTCTCACAATAACCATTGCATTTGTCTGAAGACTGCGCAAAAGCATCGAATATCATAAAACCATTTACCAGAGATGTGTGGTAAAAGTTTAAGCAAATCCATTTGAAATCTTCATCGTGTATTGACTCGTGTCAATAATATATTTAGATCGACTCGGTCTACTATTCATAAACGTCCTTTCCTTCAGAAGTTTGTCTAATTGTATCTTACACATTTTACTCGAACAATCTCTGGTTTAAAACAATGCTGCTTCTAATAATTTTGAAAAACATTTTCGTAGCTCTAAGACCATAACATAAGGAGTTATTGCGAGTCTAACCATCTTCTCGTCCGAAGACACCCCCTGAAGTTTTAAATAATGTCTGTCATTTATTGTGGTTACAAATAACAAATACTTTAAAATATATTCAAGCATTAACTTTAATTTAATTATTATTAATATGTGCGGATTAGTGTGTCCGCCAGTTTAAACTGTTTATATGTAGTATTTTAATATCTGCATATCTTGCTATGTAAATATTCGCTGCTAGGTTTGAGTTATATAATTATTTGTGGAGGTGTTTATTGTATATTTCGAATTCAAACTAAACTTAAAGTAAACATCGATTTATGGTCTTTTTGGTCCTACACGGTGCGGCAGTTAACTGGCGGAACAAGAAAAATGCACAAAAAGGCATTGTGTTGACTGTTTTACAAGACATTTTTATACAAAATCGTGTATTAAAGATATTAAATACCACTTAAGACAAAGAATTACCACCCAATGGCAAACAATCTTTATTTGCAATTCGGTGACGTGCGTTTCTTTAAAACAGAACTTTCAAATAAACTTGATGCACTCAGTTGGGTAAACAAACGCGGTTATTCAACGCATGTGGTAAATCAAGGAATACCGTTCATCCGATTTGTTTGATGTGTCAATACGCATTATTGCAAGCCTTGCATTTTCGCTATTCGAACCACACAACATCTGGTTAATGCGCTTTTAAAATTTATGATAAGGTTTAAGGCGAAGTATTCTACATTTAAAAGATTTATTTGAAAAAAAAATCAGTGCCAGACACGTATTAGTGATTTTAGTTAAGAACCTGGATTTAAAATGAGTTTCATTACTAATAAAGAAAACAATTACAGTTGACAAATACCAGATCGTTTCTTAAAATGATGTAATTTCAATAATACAGAACTATCATTGCTGGTGGTGTTTTGCATGCTATTACTGCTATATAAACACATATGGAGAGTCATTAAAATAAAAATTGGATCATGCATGATTGCTGTTAAAACATATCTGATGATAGTTTCAATATGTTTCATTATTGTTGAAACAAAGTTGTTGATTGTTCCAGCATGATTTTTTAATGTTTGAACCTGCTTCATTACTGATTCGAATTATCTGCCGATGTGAAAAGCTGATGTCATACTTCGTTGTTTGTTTACTTTAGTTATGTAATTCGTCAAACGTGTTAAAAGAAATGTGCCTTTATGCAAACGTTTGTTATATTCTCAGTACCACAGGCATATATCGAACATAATCATTTATAATATATATGTTTATATATGTGTGTATGTGTACGCGCGCGTGCGTGCGTGCGTTCGTGCGGGTGTGTTTGTGTGTGTGTGTGTCTGTGTGTGTATGTGTGTGTTTATTTGGCTAAAATGCAAACAATGAATTATTATATTATTGTAATATCGAATACGATTGAATAGTTTTGAATTAAGTTTAATAATTTATTTATATTCTGTTTATATAACTATTATAATAAAATATATATATCAAAACTTTGTAATACAGTAATGCATTTGTTATTGAAGCATTGCATTAACAGAGATTCTATCGATAATGACATAGTCGACCAAAATTATAAAATTACCTTGTTTGTTGAGTAAGGGTAAGTCCTCATCGACAAGGTCCCATTCTCTAATGTGCTCAGATGTAAGCTGTGATGCTCTCATATTACGGTGAGATAGTAATTCACCTTTTATGTATACTTAAGATAAATATTTAGTATTGTCACCACGAAATTAGAGATAAATTTTTCCCAGATTTATTTAGTATGGCTTAAGCCATTGAAGGGACTTTTTCATAGATTTATATAGTACCGTAACCAAGCAATTAGATGTACCTTTTTCACAGATTTATTAAGTATTGTTACCAAGCAACCAGAGGGAAATTTTTCCCTGATTTATTTAGTATGGATCAAGCCATTAAAGGGACTTTTTCATAGATTTATTTAATACCGTAACCAAGCAATTAGATGTACTTTTTCCACAGATAAATTGAGTATTGTTACCAAGCCATTAAAGGAATTTTGTTTCACATATTAATTAAGTATTGTCACCAAGCCACTAAAGGGACTATTTGCACAGATTATCGTATACTTGAAAAATAAACGTCATTATATGGTATACTAACAAAACTATAATATCTTGAATATCCTTAAATAATTTACCATTTGGCCTCCTTGGGACCTTCGGAAGCGAAACCCAACTCACTCCACTGGATCATTTAGGCTTTACAAGTTAACAATGTATTTTAAACATTTGTTAATAAAAAGCGTATTTTGCAAAATTTTCGATGANCCACCACCACCACCACCACCACCACCACCACCACCACCACCACCACCACCACCACCACCACCACCACCACCACCACCACCACCACCACCACCACCACCACCACCACCACCACCACCACCACCACCACCACCACCACCACCACCACCACCACCACCACCACCACCACCACCACCACCACCACCACCACCACCACCACCACCACCACCACCACCACCACCACCACCACCACCACCACCACCACCACCACCACCACCACCACCACCACCACCACCACCACCACCACCACCACCACCACCACCACCACCACCACCACCACCACCACCACCACCACCACCACCACCACCACCACCACCACCACCACCACCACCACCACCACCACCACCACCACCACCACCACCACCACCACCACCACCACCACCACCACCACCACCACCACCACCACCACCACCACCACCACCACCACCACCACCACCACCACCACCACCACCACCACCATCACCATCACCACCACAACCTTTGCATTTGATTGACCATAATTAAATAGATAACATATGACTTTAGATGTGCTACATATGTATTTCTATATATATTTGTTTGCAGTCGTGTATAAAAAGATTAAACTGAACACGGCTTGATGGAATGTGCTCGTGTTATACCACTTGTTTGTATTTTTATCCCGTTGTTAAATACGTGTTTAGCTTGTGTCTGACACTGTCCCTGTCGAACTGTGTTGTTTTTATTATATTTTGTTAAAACAAACCGTTTGATAGAAGCGATTCTTTCTTTTTTTTTTCTCTTAAAACGAGCATTTTGTCATAAAATGTTCTTGAGATTTCTCCACTTATAAAATTCTATTTGTAAATAACGTTATTTCAACATTATTTCGTTTACATTTAACCGTTGATTTTCCTTCAATAAAACAAATCGCGTATTTGTGTTTTCATACAACATTTTCGATGCGTAACGATCGAACGAATTGTAGAGATCTTAGACATAAATGTAAACAAGTATTCATCGCTTTATAGTAAGATCGTTTGTATAATTAGACTGTATAAATCAGATTTAAACGACCGCGACACCATGGGATGTTTTGATATTGACGGTAAAAATGGAGAAATAGTCAAGATCAAGGCAAAGATTCATACAGGATCACTCAAACGAACAAGATTAAAATCACTACGACCAACGCTGTGATCTACGATTTCATTGCGTCTGGCAACCATGGCGAGGTTTGTGTGCTCGACGCGGGAATTGATTGAGGAAAATAATGTGCAATTAATGTTAGAATTAACTATCCAGCTCATAAGATGGCATTTATGACATTGTCATTTTTTTATTGTAAGTGTAAAACTGAAATCATTGTCTAGACGTTCATATTCGGATACATGCATAGTTTGTGTTAATGGTATACACATTGGTCTATAGGTTTGATCTGAAATTGTCTGACACTCCATTCCTGTTCTCTTCTATCTGTGTGTACGTCCGTCCGTCCGCCAAAGCTAGACATACTTAAAAGAAAACGAGATTGTGCTCATAATATGCGGTATATGCAATACGAATAATTCTATACTTGCGAATACAGTAATAATAAAACCACATAATCAAACTCAGGAGAGACATATTTCTTATTATTTGCTAGTCTTTTATTTAAGACAAGTTACCGATTACCCATACAATTTACGGAAAAAAACACAGACTCCTTCATTAAACCTAAACTATAAAGATAAACATAAACCAGTGTAAAGATAAGTCGTCACTTATTAAACTTAAATCACGAACATATAAATAAACATACATTTCATAGAGAGCGAATGGATCTTCTAAAATGATAGTTATGCTGAACGTATTGACTAAATGGTTAACTGTTTATCAGAGCTTGAGCACAGCAGTGTTTGGAATAAAATAATTCATAATGATGAATAATGAATAATGTTTAAAAAAAGAGCAAATATTATACTTTGGTCAAGACGTAACGATATTATATCATAGACCGTATTTAGTCGCACATGTCAGGAAGAAGTGGTAAATCTTGGAACAAAATGTTTCATTATTTACAATGAATACATACTATTTGTATTTCTATGTACCATATTTATATTCGTAATATTTGTCATTAATTTCAGTAGCTCAATATTAGTCTAAAATGATCTAACCCACTTATACATATGCACAAAGAATATCAAATGGTTTTAAAAACGCGTGACGAAAATCAAACACTTTCTATACACGATAAACCTTCAATTTCTCTTGAGATGATTGACTACACTAAATAATGCAAAATCGGTGAATCATTCATATTTATAATAGTTCGAAACCTTGTAGAAACCAACGTTAGGTTTATTGTCAAGAGTTATTCTAACGAAACTCGGCTATACATATAATATTGTGTTATGTTCGTAAAGTCAGTATAAATAGGAAATTGTGTGATATTCTTAATTATTGGCTAAGACGTTCTGCAGATGGTTTTTATAAGGACTCGTTGTGTTATGTTTCACACTTAATGCCCATGTATTAACCCATTTATACTTAGTGGGCTTTCCCATCCTTCTAAATTGGATCAATTTATTTGCAAAATTAGGGATGTCTAGTTTATTTATTTCTATATTTAGAATATTTCTTACAAAACTTCCTTTAAGCAAACAGCGCAGATCCTGATGAGACGCCGCATCATGCGGCGTCTCATCTGGGTCTAAGCTTTTTGCCAAGGTCTTTTTTCTAGACGCTAGGCATAAATGGGTTAACTAATTATGTGATGCCTATGTTTGCTTCGTTATAAACTTAATTGACAAAACAACACTTGAATTCCTTTTATTTCGTGATTTCACACAATGTGAAGCTGCCATCTGCAGCGAGTAAAAATAGTATTATTAGTGCAAAATCCTTTTTTCGGCACGACAGTCCAACGCACAACCATATACCACATTACCAAATCACACAACCAATACGAATATAATAAAACTAGTTTCAACTTTGAAACGGTCAATTAACATTTATATGGAGATTCAAATCAAGCTGACATATTAAAAATCCTTTCATTATTTCACACCATAGCAACCATAAATCAATACTGAAGTACAAGTGATTTAAACCGGTTTTGATTTCAAGATTAAATGGCGATTTTAGAAAAGAATACTGCCGCATTCGCCTTTTCAAATCTGACAATGTTAGCATGACATTTTAATATCATCACACATTGCTTAATTGACGAATGGGTATACCAGGTGGGAAAATGTTTTACTTCGTTGACAGCAAATACGACATTAATGTTTTTGAAATGCTCTCGACATCAACAATCTCTATCATTAATGTCTTTGATTGATCCTGTGTAAATACGAGGGGTCTTCTTTGACTACCCATTCATATAAACATTAATATTAAATATATCAACGGATGGCAATGCGATCTTCGTGTGCGATAATTTATGAAAATCTATGATATTTTTTCAGTGCTTATTCATCGATTTTTTCTTTCTTCTATATTGCGTTAAAATGAACATTCAAATGCATCATTTGACAAATGCAATTTTTAAAAAGATCAAATGAAACACATTGTGTCTACAAATCCAAATTTTGATTGTGGAATCAACAAATCTAAGCAATAATTTTAAGATATACATCATTAAACAATACCAATTGATATGTAGTCATTAAGTTAACGTTATATACATATATGTTCCACGAGAAATTGAAAACATCAAACTGTCGCGATCGATGTAATTTGCGGCGATAATAAAACGATATGTATATGATAGCTTCTTGATAGGCAAGTTAGTGATCACTGTAATCTACTCACATATGCCGAAAAGCGGACGCAAGTTTTCCCGGTGTAATTGCTATGTAAAGGAACATGGTAAAGAACATTTGGCATACTAATTGATGAAATATATAAATGAACACAAATTCAGGCGAAAAGCCTTTTATAGATACTGTATGATTTGTTTTGTTGATAACTTAATAGCCATGGAGGTTATCATTACCGGTTAAACGTTGAAAGAAAACGAGTTTGCTCACTAATTTAGAATGCCGCTTTTGAAATAGTGAACTTACTGGATCTGCTGGTATGCGGATCAAAGCGTAAGTTAGTATAGTGCGCATAATACTTTACCCTACATTGGCGATTAAAATATAAAACAAATTTCTACGTCTCTCACACAGCCTAAATTACTCTGATGTGAATGCTGCTAATACTTATTTGGTTACGCTTTACCAACGTCAAACATTCAGCCGTGAATCAGTTTAACAAACTTGTTTTAGAGACAACATCGCAGTAAAGTTCTATTGACTATCGGGGTATACATTTGCTGTGCCATAGTTCAGCATATAAAGGGAATGGATATTAAGCAGACAAGCACGAATAATCAAACATTGAGAAGTCAAACTATTTTGTATATTGCTAGGGCGCGTATTCACTTCTGTTTGATTGTCCAATTGTCATTGATTACTGTTAAACCCCGTTTATGTGGATTTGTTTGATCTTCTTTGACCCAAACTATTACATTAATACTTTTACTATATTAATTATGCCGTGAACTCATAAGTTGGATTTTAATATTTTCTATTTTTTAAATAATAAATCATATTGGATGACCCATTTATTATGATGTTAAAACTGGAGATTTCCGTGTGTTGCATTGATAGCGACCATGCACATAGTTGTGTCCGGGGAAGACCTGATTGACCCGGATGATCAGATTTGTGCTTGGAATTGTAAAATAAATCTTTATCGTATTTTAATAAAGAAATACATTTAAACAACAATATGTTCAACATGCAACATAGAAAAAATGAACATTTTGCATACTAATTGATGGTTGTTGTACTTTAAAAATAAACAAACAACATCATATGCAACTTAAATCAGTAACAAATATATATATTTGATCCTCGTATGCTATTTTGGTTGCAGAATGTATATGTAATGACTGATAGGACTGACTTGATATGAGAAGTGACTGGTGTAACTGTAGAAGATATGAGGAGTGGCTGAAGTGACGGCTGTAGATATGATTAGTGACCGATTTGACGTATGGGACTGCATTATATATTACTACTGACTAAGGTAAATGCAGTATTCATGAGTCGTGGCGAGTGTAAATGCAGTTTATATGAATACTGACTGATGGGACTGCAGGTAATATAACTATTTACTTGTTTGACCGCAGTAGATATAACAAGTGATTGATTTGACTTCTGTAGCTATTGCTAGTGACCATTCAGGCAGAAGTGGATACGTTTAGTGACTGATGTGATTTCAGTAGATATGAATAGTGACTGATTTGACTGCAATACATATGAGTAGAGGCTCATATGACAGCAGAACCTATGAGCAGTGATTGATATGATTGCAGTAAATATTACTAGTGACTGCAGTTGATATGATAATAGGATTGCAGTATATCCGACTGCAGTAAATATGGGTTAGGGCTGATTAGACTAAAGAAGATGTGACGTGTGACTGATGTAACTATAATCGATGTAAATACCGACTGTTAGTGAAAAAGATATGAGTAGTGACTGATGGGACTGCATTAGAGTTACTGAAATGAGTTGGGACTGATGGGACTTCAAGATATACGAGTTGTCACTGATGGGACTGTATAAGAGAGCTAATAAAATGAGTTGGAACTGATGGGACTTCAAAATATACGAGTTGTCACTGATGGGACTGTATTAGATAGCTACTAAAATGAGTTGGAACTGATGGGACTTCAAGTTATACGATTTGTCACTGATGGGACTGTATTAGAGAGCTAATAAAATGAGTTGGAACTGATGGGACTTCAAGTTATACGATTTGTTACTGATGGGACTGTATTAGAGAGCTAATAAAATGAGTTGGAACTGTCGGAATATTCAATTAACTCCGCTGGATGTGAATGCCAATATGTGGCGTGTTCTGAGAAAACTGGGAAAAATGCTTGTACGTAAATTGTCATCCAAGATTAGCCTATGCAGTCCGCACAGGCTAATCAGGGACGACAATTTCCGCTTTTATGGAATTTTCCGTTTAAATGATGTCTCTTCTTAGCGATAATCCAGTTTAAGCGGAAAGTGTCGTCTCGGATTAGCCTGTGCGGACTGCACAGGCTAATTTGGGATGACACTTTACGCACAAGCATTTTGCCCATTTTTTTCAGAACACGACACATATGTGCAACGGACTTATCCTGTACCTAATTGAACACCCGTCTGGTGGTATTGAAGAATATATGTATTAATGTATTAACCGATAAAATCTAGATTCAAGTACTAAATAAAATATAGAATTTACCAAAGATAACGTTTTGTGACTACGTCACACATTCCTCCCTGCCTTAAAGAAGAGTTTTATATTTTAAAATGTAAACACAAACAGTGGGAAACTACAGTGGGAAACTAGCGAAGGCGGGTTACAATCAACTAAATATAGCCGGTAAAAAACGTTGAAAATACAGCGCACATCGATACGTGTAAAGTTCTTTCTTACATATCACACGACATACCTGTTTCATTTCTTAAGTTCATTCAGCTTAAAATTCGTTATAAGAAAAAGTTTGGTTATGGGAATTCCACGTACAAAATGTTGACTATTTGTTTTACTTAAGTTGAAGGTTTTACATAAATTACATAGGGATAGCGAGTAGTACGTCGTGACATAAACATCCCCTATCTTTATAAGAGACCTCCAGGACGTCGGTTATCATATCTCAATGTCATTCATGTCACTAAAATCAATATTTCAATTTGAAATTCACAATTGTGAAATTTGCGTCAAGTTAAGTGGATATAACAAACCTCTAATTATGCTATGGTCCAATGAGATCTATACACAACAAAAACAGTATAGCTGAACATGAAATTTAATTCACCAGTAAAATTATTTACATCAAACGGTCCCGATCAAATACTACTTGGTTTAGTATTCAAATAAGTATATCTATTATCTTTAATTACACATCAATAGGATATTTTAGATTAGTTTGGATAGGGTTATACCCATTTTAACTGGCATTAAAAAGTAATGGTCAAAATAATATTTGTTCTAATTACTGCCTTGTGCTTTGGTCCTAATATCGTGTCAGAAAATTCAAATTAAAACCCTTTGAAATTCTTTCATTACATGTTTTACAGAAAAAACATTCATGCAAAATAGCTCCATTTATGAATAAAAATCAAGTTTAAGATTATAACTATTTACCGTACATTGTGCTGAGAACAATGCCACTAAGGATCGGCCGTTCCAGTAGAAATATTCTGTCATTACATTAAAAAATTAATAACTCAATTAAACCTGGTCTAAATCTTAATAAAAACGACAATTCAACTCTAATAACTGTTTTTGTGTTAACTGCTTGTAATTCTTTATTGAGGTTTATATTAATGTATTCACATAAATGAAGACATACCGAGGCGGTTTAGAGGCCCATAATAGCTAACGATCCGTTCTTTCGCCTTTGTATACCCCCACATAGATAAACAGACGGAAAATACACGTTTTCCATGGTCGACCATAGTATAATGGATGATCCAAATAACCATTAACGTTTAACTAATTCTACAAGCTATTACCCACTTATATTTAAATTGCAAGAAGCCCATGAGGCTACATTTTATGTGTGTCCCGACAGTTTCAAGAACATTCTATCTTACAAACTCATAAAACTCAGGTATATGTGTTGCGTTCTGAGAAAACTGGACAAAAGGCATGTTCGTAAAGTGTCATCCCAGATAAGCCTGTGCAGTCCGCACAGGCTAATCCGGGACAATACTTTCCGCCTAAACTGGATTTTCGCTAAGAAGAGACATCATTTAAACGAAAAAATCCATAAAAGCGGAAATTGTCGTCCCTGATTAGCCTGTGCGGACTGCACAGGCTACTCTGGGATGACAACTTACGCACAAGCATTATGCCCAGTTTTCTCAGAACAAGACACATATCGGGAAAACTCAAAGCTGCTATTCCCAGGTTTTTTCCATTTGGCGTGGTGTTGTGCAGTAAGAGGAAGCCGAGCCGGAGTATCCGAAGGAAACCTCATTTGTTCTCTCGGCATGGGGATCACAAGCCTAACTGGAGCCAGAATTGAACCCGCGTCGCCTATGTGAGAAGAGCGTGTACCAACCACTGCGCTAGCTTGGCGGCCCATACTATCATGTTCCAAATCTAATACAGGGCATAGTGACGAGCAACATCAGTGCTTAATTTCAACAAATATACCACATCATTACATAGGTTGGAGAAGGTTAACGCCTCCGTCTCTGTCATACTGTTCATCATGGACATGCACCGTATCATAAAATGCACACACATTGACTAAACTGAATTGTCCAGTGAGAAACAACAATAGTTAAGTCAAACAGTTATACCAGACTGTGCCGAATGTAGCGGAATACATTCGAAAACATTCAACGATGACTGTCGACATCAGCCAACATCAACAAATACAGCGGGGTGTTATTATGGGTACACTTCTGTAATACCATTGAACACATAGATTCAGACATCGAAAGTAAAGCGCTCTAGTAAACTACACGAAGAAATATTAGAGGTGAAACAACAACAAAGAATAGCCACACCGGCAGTCGAACCGGGGTCCTTCGGTTTGAAATGATAATGCCCTCAAGGTGTTACGTTTCAATTTCTCTAACATTAAATGATGTATGTACTCATTATATTAATCATTTAACCAAAGGTGGGTGATCTTAAATAAGTCGTATACAGGCGTTTCTTTACATTTCTATTCTTAATGATAGTATAAAAATTCCTATTTCAAATTAACAAACACTTTGTACTTTGTGCGATTTTGATTGATCATGACAATTAATGTTTTCTAACAGATGTTTATGAGTCTATGAGTTGTCAAAATAGGTATTTTAGTAGTTAAGACATAATATTCATTTAATATGCTGTTACTGTGACAAACGATCCCCTAGACAAGTGCGTTTTTATTTTACCCGCAAGTGCCGCAAGATGGTATTTATTGCGTTAATTCTTTCATACAAAACGTAGCTGTAAGTTTATCTTTTTTTCGATTACAATGATATTTTTTAAATCGGTAAATGTGAGTCGTTTTGTATGCGGGTCATGTTCATTAAAGAAATGCTGCAAGTGTTATAAGCAATTGGACCTTTTTATAATGTGTAATTTAGGGCAGGGGTCATTTGCTTTTCCTTAGATAGTACAGCAGTTGTAATGTGTGCAGTTTTAAATAAAGGATTCTGCATAATGTAGTTATATGCACGTTTGCTGTCCAATCCAATGAACCAATGATTTGTAGTCAGGCGCTCTACCAACTGAGCTCACTGTAACATGAACACGTGTAGTTTAAGTTGTGTAGTGCGTTTTATGATAATGCATTAGTATCCTTAGCTAAAAAAAGACAGTCAATATGAACAGTTAAATTTAAATAAACGAACCTTTCCAAATTGCAAATCTGACTTATCTCTTCAATACGAATATTGAAAACAGATTCGATATAGGATATTATATTACTATGAAACTTACACTCCATACGGGGAGAAAGTATAATACCAAACACAACATAAACACATATTTTGCAGACCAATATATGTATATACTGATAGATAATACACATACATCCATAACATGTATAGCAAGTTGTCGGTTTGCAATACTTAAACACACATGTCTATTCAAATGATGACAATCAGTTCTTTATAACTAGGCTGTTGCCTAGATCTACCGCTTTGGCGTTAATCAACAGCTGTATACATATTTTGTATTTGTCATTGGAATTAGTCACATCATATGTGTTTGCACGTTGCCAGTTGACTGATAACGCCACGACGCAATATCCTATCACGTTGTATTTGGAAAAACTCGAAACTCCTCCTTCAGCATGAAAAAGCCCCATGTTCAGTTTAGTACACGCCACAAGTACTTCTATTTATCATATTTCCACGCCCCGTTCGTTCATAGCTCTCCATTGGTTGGTAGATACCATGACGATATTGAAGGTGAACGTTATATATACTTACTATTAAGACCGAACTGAGCAGTTGGTGTGTTGACAGGACTTCAGGCAAGATGAAGGGGATCTTAGCTTTAGTGTTCGCATGTCTTCTTGCGGATTTTACAGGTAAGATCACAACGTTCGTAGAGGTTTCATATTATAATATTTGTGCTGTTGTACTTTGAGTTTGAGTTTAATGTTTAATATGATAAGATTAAGGTATTTTCAACCATAATCTGTATTTTTTATCTAATTGAAAATACTCTTAAAAGAGATCATTAAGTTTAGAATGTTTGATAACCGTGTGACACTTTACTATATTTACAATAACAATGTTGTCTCATATTAAGATGCATTTTGATGAACATAATTAGATAATAGTATAAGAAAAATATTAGCAGGAGAAAATTGCCCTAGTCTGCCATTTAAAGCACATGACTATTCGATTTATCAATACATGACAAAACACACAAAAAGTACTTAACATTAATATTTAGGTAATTGGAACGGCAAATTCAATGCATGAGTGGCTACAGCCGATTTAACACGCTCCGAACCCGCTTGCCCATTATAAATTAGGCAACACATTTGTGTAAATAATCAATGATCTCATGGAAAAGCATTTCAACTTTAACCAGTCTAACCTTTTGTTTCGATATCGATTTAAATAATTTACGGTTTGCTTACGCAGTGGTTTTAATATTTACCAAAGCAACAAAATAACAACCTTCTGATGCACGCTGAAAATAATACTAGTATCTGTTTTATATGTTCTCGATGATATAATTTCAGAACTCATTATGATATCGTACACATTACCCTGTATTACTTCTATCATATTTTATTTGTTAAAGTAACATATTTATAACTTGTCAAACACTGTACGAATCAAAGTGTCTAAATCAAAAAAAAAAAAAGGAAAAAACATCAACCAATACATTTATGAATATTAATTTACATGACTTGATAAACAATTGCTACCTAACAAAAGATAACATTTTATATGTCACTCAAATTTAAAAAAAAATGTACATTCAGATGCTCAGGTTACTTCGTGGACACAGACCGGGTTCACCGTCTCGGCTGGGACCGGTACTCCAATTGTCACTATGAAGTACGATACTAAAGTACCGGAAACAAGTACAGTTGATACCGTTATTCTCACCTTGACCGCACTCCCTGCCGCCACGTATACGTACGCCTTTACAGCCACTGGAAACCCTGGTAGCGTGGCAAAATTTACGGCGGCGTCGGCTACTGCTGCAGAGATTAAAGTGGATACGGGAAAATCCATTGATTACGAAACAACCAAGTCGCTTGTTTTTGTTGTTACGTAAGTCTTTCAACTTAAGTAAACTTTCAAATGTATCTTTAATATATTATCTACTATTATTATTTTTTCATTTAGTTAGTATATACATTATTAACTATAAACTATATTATATCCAAAGTATACGGAGAAAACTTGTCGAAGATACACATTGTTGCTGTGTTGGTTTGCTTTAAACTCTATGTGTTAAATTATTATTTTTATATATTTCTTGATTTAGTGTATTAAAAACAAAATTTCTCATACGATAGTCGCTAATCTGTGTTTACAACACCACCACCAAATATATTATTGGCATGCTATAATTAAAATCACTTAGGCAGTATCGCTTTTGATCGCGTCAGGTCTAACGCAACATCATACAACAAATTAATGTTAGGATAACATTTGTGAATAAAAATAAATCTCTAACAATTGAAGGCATTGATGATTTTATTTAAAAACATTAAACAAATCACTGCCAACATAATCTGTACCACGTTACGCTATAGTATTGCTGTTTTAGTGGAGATTCACAACTATTTTAATACCTAAAAAAAACAAAAGAGAACGTGTTTTTACGTCAACATGTTTAATGATACTGTTTAGCCCTATTTCAACATATTTACATGTTTCAGTGCTACACCTGCTAGTGGTACTGTCGGCACGGCCACTGTGACAGTAGAGATCAAGAACAAGGTCGAGTTCAGCGGCACTCACTACGTAGCGTGCCTCGCTGATAAAGCTGCTGCCGGTATGTATAGCACATTCGTTGTTCTGTAACCGTTTCAGTACTCATAAGCTTAATATTAAGAATTGTAGTTTATAATATATTGCAATCATTTCAAAATAACTATATTTTTAATTCTTAATTTTCTAAGATTATCAAACTAGTTTAGTACAAATTAAGGAAATAATCACTGTCTGATTAACAATAAAATGTACATATGTCACTCGGAATTTCTTTGTGGTGTTGTGCATGCTTCTGCATAAGTACATTCTATTGTAGGTACGACGGTCGGGACCTATACTGTAGCGGATATGGCCAGCGATGACACAATCGCCTACACAATCGGTAAGACAGGACTGGATTGTTACTGTTTTTGCATTTACACTAAAACGATTACTTCGACTGTAATGGTAATTTAAAAACCAAGCTCAACCGTTTAAAGGCCATATAAAGTTGACGATCCGTAATTATTTACCGATTTTTAAATATTTTTTTCATATTTTATTTATAAAGGTTATCAAAAAAACAATATATATTTGCTATTCGACATTACCATAACAAATGAGCAGTACAAATTGTTTTGAGCTAAAAAACAGTGTCCTCCAAGTCAATTGTGTTTACAAACAATCAGTTTATTTACATAGCTGTTTACTCGGGAAAGTTAAAGTTTAAGTGACTCAGGTCACCAAAAATATATCGTTGAATTTCAACGTTTTCCGGTATCACTCATAAAGTATGTCTCGTCTAAATGGTTAAAACGTTTGTACTGATCCAATGAGTTACTTTCTGCTGGTAAAAGGTTGTTTAAAATATAATTAAAATTGAATTCTCTTTCGGCTATTTTTAGCATACATCACCGCTTTGAGGCTACACACTACGTTATTTGCAAAGTTGCAAACATTTATTCCAATTATGAAACGGGTATATCTTCCATAATTCTTGACAACGTTGCACCTAAGTTGTGTTATGAGCCTTTTGTATGCAAGAGTAACTGAAATCCAGTAAAAATTAGACCAGTTTATATGCATAATAATTGGATATGTCACCTTTATAGGGCCTTTAAATAAAAGTCGTTAGGGAAACTGATGTACAATTTACATTGTATGTTGAAAACCTACGATAGTCAAATTTAAATCGTTACGAAAGTGTATCCTTTATTGAATTTTTATTTAATAGCGCCGGCGACTCATTTTGACTACGCTGCAACGACTGGAGTGGTGACCGTCAAAACCGGGGTGACACTTGACAAGGCAACACTGGGAGGTCAAGAGCTCACCCTGACAGCGACCCCTGCCAACACCGGCTCATCCGACACCACTCCGGGTACCGCCAAGTTGTGGGTTGCCATTGGAACCTGTAGCAGCAGCGCCCTGCAGGTCACCGCCATGTTGGGAATGGTGATGCTGTCATTTGCGACTGCTTTGTTCCTTTAAATGTAATTTATTTGCACCAATAAGACTGGAGCAAACAAACACATATTGTGGACATTTTCTTACAATCCAAATCCTCCAAAACATTAATATATAAAACACCACGCCTAACAATCGAAAAGTTCTCATTTATTTATAAAAAAATCTGTTAATATAAACATGTTTGTTTTATCTTTCTTTCTAATGACAAAAATGATTGTGATACATTTTTTTTATTTCCACCACTGCTTTATATTGTTTGTCTCTTTACTAACACAGAATAGTTCAGTATGAATAACCGTTAAGGTTTATGAAATCATGGACATTCTTCCTCTTTTGATGTGTGTTGTGATACTAACTTATAAAATTAAATATAAAGCATTCATTTGTTGTATTTAATAGCAGGTTTAGACATTTCAATTATTTAGAAAAAGTATATATGTTTAATAATATAATAATTCAAATAACATTGCATCATATTATTGAAATTTGAAGATCTCAGTTTGCAAATGTTCTATGTCATAATTACCCCGAAATAATCTAGGCCAAACCGGAAGTCATAACTTAAATATGTTAATACATCGCTTTCATTGATGTGCATATAAAAACAAACATTATCACCCGCGCGACACATTATGAATGTGAGGAGTATTTTTAATTCAAATATAAGACCTATATCTATTTAAAACAAAAGGAAGCCGAGGGTCGTTGAACGCTCACAGTATCTTTAGCTTAGCGGGAAAATACCAGAGACCCCTGTTTTGGGGCTTCTTTTAACGAAAGATTCATATTTGAACATATCATGCTTTAAATCTATGATATTCTATAAATATATTTCATACCTACACACACGGGTCGTGTCTGATCCCAGATGCATAACATGAACAAATGGACCTCAATATGACGAAACAAACCAAATATTATACCTATAAGACTTGAACTTTAAAGAAGACAACTTTTGAATTTTGCTAATAAATTCTTTATAAAAATGTTTCACCTGGGACACGCCCAGTTTTTACCCAAGGGACATGATATGAACAAACTGCGTAGAGGATCACTATCGGATGTCATATACTAAATGACAAAGCCCTGTTGCATTGTAGTTGCAGAGAATACTTTTTTTGCTATATTCCATTTAATACCTCTGACTTCTGAGGCGTGGTTCGCTTCGACATAAAATGCATGCTTTGAACTAACTTTGTAGAGGGCTTTATATAAATTAATGTAAATTTGATAACCCCGGGATGAAGCCACTTTAACCACAGGGACGTCATTGCAACAACTTTGTAGAGGAACTCTAAATGATGCTATATACCCACTACGACAGCCAAGGGTTTTGCGGTTTCAGATTAAACAAATTCAAGAACCGAAACGATTTGAGCAAGTTGCCTAGCGGACAACCCAAAAAGCATTCCTGAGAAGCGTCGTCACATTCAGAATAAATTGGCGGATACATAGAAGCACTGACGCACACATGGACGGACGAAACACGTATACTACATGTATTTGAAAAACTCACCATCAGTGTCCATATAAGCTTACATAAAAGTTCAATATCTTCTCGATAAATATATTTCTTAATAAAGCCATAAAACTAAAGCCTGATAATAATATCTCGTAAATCGTAGATAATTAGTTTACTTACGTTGTTTAAGACATAAATTTTATATTGTTTTTTTACATATTAAATAAAATTGAATTTAATGCATATCAAGGGAGGTAGCATTATTCAGAATTTCATAATTAAAGAAACATGATTATCTCCCTTAAAAGCAAGTTATACGACATACGAAATGGCTAAACAATACGACATGATAATTAATCATACTACTATATCAACACTTAAGCTTTATGTTTTTAAGCTAACGGCCAGATGACAAAAAAATCATTAAACATGGGCAACTATTAAAACGGTTTAAGTAACGGCGACATGCCTGATATCGAAATGTGCTACAAACCATTCAAGTCAGATTCCGTCTCCGGAGTTACAAATACTGCTGTAACAAGGAGCAAACGCCTCTGCTGTTCTTGTGTTGTAGTGTGTTGTTAATTTGTGTTTGTTTTTTATTAGCACAGGGTATTTCCATTGAACTTAAAATTACGTTTAGCTGCTTAATATTACAAATGTACGCGCGCTATTAATGTCAACTGTAAATTTTAACGCATTTAA
The DNA here is from genome assembly GCA_007657795.1 of Dreissena rostriformis. Classification (NCBI taxonomy): domain Eukaryota; kingdom Metazoa; phylum Mollusca; class Bivalvia; order Myida; family Dreissenidae; genus Dreissena; species Dreissena rostriformis. The sequence goes on along the minus strand of VMBQ01003527.1, from coordinate 29,658 downwards.
AGCAACCCCTTAATAATGAAAGTTAAATACAACTGTATAAAATAACATTTACAAAAATGAGCACAGGCAGTCAAATTATACATATGCATGAGTCTGTACAATAATTCAAATGTATTGAGCTGTTATGAACATCAACATTATTGTTAGAGATTTGCCAATACCGACAAGTTTACTCGCATTTCTTTGCAACCTCTGGGCAGCCATTTTATTGGATTCAGTCACAGGACATATCAAATCTCAGCCGCCATTACATATCAACAACCTTATTCCGAATACCAAGGCGTATTTACGGACGAGAATATGTGGATATACATATGTTAGACCTGATGAACTTCCTTAAATCTGAATCCAAACGTTTGCATTTATCGCGTTTCGATGCTTCTGTAGGCTATTTGTGATGTTATTGTATTACAACCGTAACATATCATATCTTAGAAAAACAGTGTTTGCTGCATAAATTTATCAGTGTCGTAGATATTCGCACTCTAAAACTAGGCCATACGTAAATGAACATACCATTACTATATTTATATATTTATTTAATGATAATATTTTTCGTCACTAGAAACATTCCTTTTGCACCATGCATTTAATTCAATAAATCCTTACACAATGCGAATGGCCAAGTAATTCAAATAAAGCGGGTTCCTGTTACGTTATCAATTATGATCTTGGAGATAACCTCACGCATCATTGTCATTTTTGCCGTGATTGATTATTTACATTGAAATAAACTAATACGTTCAGATATGATTACAGTTAAGCTCGAAGTCTAATGGTGAAAGCTCCACTGTTCTTAAGGGACTTCACATTACTTTTTGAAAAGGCTTGAAAGACGGCCTGGTATTTTTATGAGACTATTAAAAGTTAACCCCGCGCAACTTGATTGATATGCTTTTCTATTGATTAAAATAATTAGAATGACATACAATAAGTGGCTTTAAAATAACTACTTATAATATAATAGAAGGTCAGGCATGTAACCCATATGAATGATTTTGACACACTTTCCAGTTTCAAATGAAGATTGCGAACCGATACAGTCACCTGGCGTGCCGTACTAGGATACAACAAATGCGCATCATCATTCATCTTCATTCCCTTGACCGGTTTTGCCGTAGGGGGGAAATGAGGGACGACCATACAGAAATCCTCCTTCAGTCAGATTTAATGTGTGCTGCTGAAAGTAATATATCGATCGGAAGGGATGTCCACTTTTTAATATTGTCCATCCAGCTTTTTTTCTGACAGCCTCGACATCGACGTCTCTCTAGTGTGCCATGGAACACAGTCTTGCACAGAGTGTTGTGCCTGGTGACGTGTCCAAACCAAGCTAGCTTTCGTCGTTTGACGGTCGCCAGTAGGGGCTCTTGTGGACCAACAAGTGTGGCAGTCATGTGCCGGACGCATTCGTTGGTCTTGTGTTCCGTGTAGGAGATGCTATAACTATAATTCATATGCTGATGAAACTGGTCTTTTGTTGTATATGTATCAAATGAGGCAATCATTGTCCGTGGATATCGTCACATTTTGATCACGCAATTTCCTCCACTGCCTATTAATGCAAAAAAAATGATGTTAAGTTTTTAATAACTGAAAATGTAGGTCTGCATCATACATAGATGTTAACATGTGTGTGATATGATGTCCGCCTAGCGTTCGGGTTCGATCCCAACTGTTGGAGCATTCGGTAGATCTCCCCATTAAAATCAAGTACTGTTTCTTTTCAAGAAACAGAATCCTGATTCTTTTCAAGAAACAGAATCCTGTTTCTTTTCAAGAAACAGAATCGAGAGCGTTTCATTAAGCCATAGGTCTTCGATGCGATCGAGTTAAAATAAATAGTTTTATACAAACTACTTTTACAGTCGGGATGATTGATCGGTTATGGCAATATCCCATTCATTCTAAGGAGCCTTGTTGCAACCTCCATCATCATTGCTGGGAGATCAATCTCTAACTTTAGATTTGATGATGACATTGACCTCATGGGTGGTACCTTCAGTGGCCTGTAATTCTTCACCAAAATACTCTATCAAAGAGCATGAGTATTCGGGGTAAAGGTCAGCACGGAGAAGTCGAAGATCATGGTTAACAGCACAAACAACACCAGTGCAGCAATAAACATGAACGGCGAGAAGCTGGAAGAGGTGACCAGCTCCAAGTACTTGGGAGAAACCCTGTCTAAGGATGGCACCAGTACCACTGAGGTAAGAAAAAGAAATGTAATGGCGACCGCAGCGATGGCGTGACTGAACAGGTTGTGGACAAGCAGCTCCATCAGCTTCCCCACCAAGTTCCTCGTAGTCTTCATCATGCTGTTCGACTTCGATACCTGTATGAATCAAGCAGACACACAATGCAGGATACGGTTCATTGAACACAAGTGTCCCTAAAGAATGCTCCACATCTCCTACATGGTGCATTATACGAACGATCATGTCGGAACATGATTGCAGAACTTGTTTGCCAAGAAGAACACGTCTTTGCGACCGTCAAACGACGACCGCACACTTGGATTGGTCACGTCAACAGGCACAATTCACTGTTCAAGACTGTTCTCATAGGCACTCTAGAGACAGGTCACCGTCAGAAAAAAAGCTAGATTTACAATGTTAAAGATGAAGTCTCTGCTCATAGACGGGCTACTCACTGCAGCCCTTAACATACCCGACTTGCGGAGGATCTCTATGTCGTCGTCTCTCATTTCCCCCAACGGTCACACTGGTTAAGGGAATAATGATGATTATGATGATGATGATGCGTAAACGTTGTCATGCTGATTCGCTATTAATCTTGTAAGATCTCGCGTCGATATTCTGACTGTGAAACTTAATTCTCACAAATATAAAACCGTTTATGATGATTTTGCAAATGCTGCACACTGAAAAAAATGGCTTTTCTTGAATAAAACGTTTCTTTACATTTCTATTCTTAATAATAGTATTTGCATTCCAATTAAAAAAAAATAAGGCACATATTTACGCCTGAAAGTAACAACTGTCAGACCCCGCGATCTACGGATTAGTATTCAAGCGCTCTACCAACTGATCTCATCGGCTGGTATGCACATGCACTTGAAATGTGTTGTATGTTTTATTAAATACATTCTTATCATAAGCAAGACAAGTCTACCAAATCAACATTTATATAATAAACAAATTTATTATAAACGACACTTAACAAATGTGCGAACTGGCGTATCCTTTGAATCATGATATGGAAAACAGATAACATATTGGATATTAGATTCTCATGAAACATACATTTTATCCTATCACCAGATGAAAATCGATAGTATAACAACGATCGTATAAACTTGAGCTTTATACTATCGGTATTTTTAGATTATGTGTTATAAAATCTACGCGGAACAACAAACTCGGGTTTTCCAAAAAAATGGAGCATTTGTTTTTTTCTCAACTACGGAAGGACAAAATTGTCAACAAATGCGATATTTGATAATTATTAATGGAAAAAGGGAGGAAATAATAGGATACATAGAATAGTATGTGAGTTTTGGATAAAGATCAACTTTATCATGCTCGGCTCGGCAAGCCTCGCGCTACCATGGTTCTAAACCTCGCATGATAAACTTGATCTTTATCCAAAACTCAAATAATATTCTCTGGGTATATGGAAGACAAATGTCACGTCAAACACAACATTAACACATATATTGTTCATATATATATATATATATATATATATATATATATATATATATATATATATATATATATATATATATATATATATATATATATATATATATATATATATATATATATATATATATATATATATATANTATATATATAATTTTACATCGATAACATATACATGTGTATATGGTGGACAAACAATTGCTATGTCAAATACACCATTAACAAATATTTTTCAGACGAGTATATTTATATATAACAAGTTGTCGTTTTGCAATTTTTAAACACTCATAGCCATATGTTCTTAATTATCAGGTTGTGAAAGAGCTCGACAGGTTATGCGTTAATGAACAGTTGAAAACACACTTTGTATTGGTCCATTTTATTAGTGAGATCATATGTGTTTGCCGTAATCAGCAGGATTATGAAGTCCCGACAATTCAAAACCTCTCCTTGGAAGTCAAAAAGCCCAACCTTCTGTTGAGTAAAATTCATCGCTTAATTGCATTGAATAATCTGTCTACGCCCCTTTTGTCCAATGCTCTCATTGGGTTGGTAGATACCATGACAATATTCGAAGAGAATAGTACATATACTGAAGTTTAAAACAGACCTGAGCATGTAGCGGATCCGTGGTCTAGTGGTAACACAATGGCTTCACAATCCAGAGATCGCTGGTTCGATACCCCGCTGCACCTAACCTACTTACTCGTCTTTCGCATGAGACGTTAAACCGAGGTGCAGTGTACTAGGTGCTATACACCGGGCACTAAAAGACCCAGGGTCACCTCTGGAACGGGGTGTCTCCTGTATCTTGCACAATCCCCCGTAACCAACTAACACGTCTTCTGGGGGCAATGGCCATATGGGAGACAATCCCGGTGCACTCGATAAAAATGAAGACACACACAGACCTGAGCAGTTGTTGAGCTGACCGGACTTAAAGCAAGATGAAGGGAATCTTATGTATAGCGGTTGTGTGTCTTCTGGCGCATTTTACAGGTAAGATCTTTATGTGTTCATATATATTTTGATTTTAGATGTCACATTCGTCTTTGTTTATTTGTGAGTTTATTTTTAACATTTTAATACGGGAAGATATTTAATGATATAATCATATAATAACACGCTTCTCAAAAATGGAGACGATTAAGTTTATCGATAAGCAATGACGTGTGTGGTCGTCTGCAGGCCTTCTTCAAATACGTACATGCTTGTATACATTATAATATGCATAATTTTCCTATACATTTTTATAGTAACAGTTTTGAAGTATATCACATTTTACAGTTTTAAATCTATATATGAAATAAATCTAAAACTTGTAAGAGTATAATTGTCCGCTTAAATTTTAAATAAAATATAATTTCAGTCAGTCAGTAAGAATTATGATATGAATAAATGGGTTCATGAGCTGATGTACACTTAAATTCTGTGTAAATGTTTTTTATACATAATATTTGCACGTCACTCATTTGTGAAATTGTATTCATTCAGATTCCCAGATAACTGCGTGGGACGCTAACGGTTTCACGGTCACGGGCACAAATGCCGCAGCAGTCGTCCTGACGAAGACTGCTTCAGTGACAGAGACAAGTGCCGCTGGTGACGCTATTGTGACATTGACATCAACTGGTAGGGAGGTAGCGCTGTGATAAACTACGCATTTACGGTAGCCGGTACCCCGGAAGTGTGGGCAATATCGCTACTGTAACATCGGGAGCAATCACTCTGGCTACAGGCAAATCCCTAGACTACGAATCAGGAACATCCGTTGTTTTCATCGTCACCTGAGTTTAACCCTTATATTCATTGTTTTCTTATTGCTTTTAGTATTTGCTTTAAAAAGGATATTTGTGTTGTTTTTTTTAATTCGGAAATATTTATGAACTTTCAGAGCAACTCAACAGCCTGTTACAGCTGGTCAAGCTGTTGGCACTGCCACTGTTACTGTGAATATCAAAAACAAGCTCGAGTTTGGTCAGGACCAATATGGATATTGTATCCCTGATGGATCCGCAGCAGGTATGTGAGACCTATTCAACTTGTTTATCACGATAATATTGAATATAATATAAGTATATTTATAAAGATATATTTGCTGCCATGAAATGAAGACACGCATAACGTGTTTTTTATTTACATTGCTAAAATTTCACTAAAGACTCTTCGAGCATTGTTCTTATATACACTTGGATTCTATTTTAATTTCGTTATCCGTGTTAATTTGTCAATTCACATACATCTTTAGTGTAAGTTTTGTGTTGTTTAATAATTATTCAGGTACCCAAATCGGGACAATCAAGTCACCATCGGACAAAGCCACTAGTGAAACAGTGACATTATCCTCAGATCTAAGTATGACATTTTACAGTTAAATTCTGGATGCACGAGGTTAACCGGTTAACCGTTTAACCTATCGAAACGATCAGTTAACCGGTTACATTTGTTGAGAAAGGTTAACCTGATTTTTTTTTAAATTATCTTTTTTTCATGGAATTAATCGTGCACATTTACTTTTTGAGCGCGATATACTATCAACTTACGCTGGCGTCTAGTTAGAACAAGATGCCACAACAACGACGGTAATAAATAAAGTGTCACCATTTAACTTGCGAACCGCGGGGAGTGGGGTATATTTACGTAGACGTAATTGACACATTTAACTAACTCGCGTTAACAAATCAGTTGAGACGTTGGACGGCTTATTTTGATGGTTTGTTAACCAATACCCAACACTGATTTCTCGCGAAAATAAAGTGAAAATAAGTAACACTTGTATCAAGATTAGCATTCGCTGTTAAAATCTTGACCAGTTCACGTCGTATTTGTTTTATCAGAATTGAATAGTATTATTGGTAATTTACGGCAATAACGATGCTAAAACCACCGTCTGGTGCAAGTTTAAATTAAGAAAGTAAATTATGAAACTTTTTTGCAAATTTAATTACAATACTACAATTGCTTAACAAACTTAACGTCGACCTGAAAAAGCAAAGAAACTCTTTATAATTTATATTAATTTAATTTGAGTTTAGTAGAACGGAATGAACATAGAATCACAACATTGCTGTGAGCGATACGTCGCGAACGTAACATGGGCGGCCCAACCAAAAATAAAATAATAACACGTAAAAAAAAACATTGTGTAGTTCATATAACGTTTAACTTATATGCTTTTACGAAGCAAAAAAAATACAAAATCTATCATACATTGACAAAAAATATTAAAATAAATGAAACTCATATGGCCGCGTATGTAATCAACACAAGCGATTTTAAATTACTACCTTTTCTATAGAGTACATGCGCGAGCAATACGACATATTTAAGGTATACTTTTACATCTTTACTTTTAAGGTAATTCAGTTAACCGGTTAATAACCGGTTACAGTAAAAGGTTAACCGGTTTCTGTTTTTTCTTACCTGTTGCATTCCCAGTTTGAATGCGTTTCAAGATAAACTGCGATAGTAACATAAAATGTATATATATACATATACATATTGTATTTCGATTGATGTTGTATTCAGCTACTACAATAATAATATAGTTCTGACGTAATTTGATGCTTTGGACTATTCTGGAGTTACATCCGTCTATTTTGTTGAATGGGCGTATATAAAGGCGAAACAATTACAGATATTTCCAGGTCGGGATTGCGCTTTGAGTTTATGCTGCTTTCGTTTACATCGATCGTTCACACACAATTATTGTTGTCAAATTGTTAAGCACACTGTTCTGTTTCAAAACCCATTATACTTATTTGTATAAGAACATCTATGCTTTATGCAATGACTGTTTAATGGCACATATCGGTTTGCAATTCCATTACACCCTCGTTGACCAAATAAAACCCTGCGTTTGTGCCTTAAGTTATAATGTTACATTAATGCGATATAAATCATATCGAACCTCCAGTTATTCAACTACGATCTATTTATTTATTGGCTTTTATGGTCTTTATGAAAACGAAAATTGCATAGGTATGATGCAGCTGAATATTAATACTTTCCCTAGCAAGACATGTTTTTAATGACAATCCTTCGATACGCATACTTAATTAAACGCTTTACTAATCTGTTCAATTTGTTTAAGCTACAACGTCAGACTTAAAATTTGACGCGACTTCTGGACTTCTCTCCGTCAATACCGGCATAACGTTGAGCCAGAAAACCAAAGGGGGATACATGGTCACACTAACTGCGACTGCTGGGGGAACTGTCGCTTCCGACAACGGTCAGAGCATCGTTTGGGTCGCCGTGGCAACTTGCAGCAGCGCCATACAGGCTACGGCTGTGTTTGCAGTCATGGCGATTTCTTTCGCAACTGCCATGCTCTTTTAGTGTTAGTTAATCACTTACACAAAACAAACATTGACTATGGTACCAAATAAAAATCTAAGTTCATAAAAGAAAATTAAACAACGGTTCGTTTAGTGCGTGTTAATAGCTTACAAAAAAACTAATTTATAATGGTAACATATCACAATACAAGTCTATGATAGGATATGATTAAACAACGGTTATAAGAAAATGTAAGATGTAGTCGTCTACGGGCGCTCTCTAAAATAGTTTAAAATATAGTGTGTACTTTTTTTGTTTTTCTTACTTTTATTCATTGTTACACTCTCTTATTTCCTGCGTCCTGTATGATTATCCTGAACGGTTATGATATCAAGGACGTTCTCTCTTATTTATAAGAATTGCTGTGATATGTGTGTAAATCTATTAAAACGTAACAATGAAATGATTGTTTGTTATTATTTGTATTCATTACAATAGATTTATCAAGGAAAACAACATCACTTTTTCATAACGAATAAATGATTTGATAAGTGATGAAATAAATAATTGGTTATCAGCACTATGTGTATATGATGAAAATAGTGATACTGTGAAAGCAATATTATCTCTAAAGACCAACGCTGCTATTTGCCGTTTCAAAAAATGAGTTCACGCCACTACAAATGACTAACCAATACTTCAAATGCAGATCTAATTGCTTGGGTCTAACATACATAATGAATGATACATGTATATGGAGAACATGAACACATTTAATTGATATTGTTGAGCCACTAGTGTTGGATCCCATTCGATTCTACCGCGATCAGGTTACTGTTATTTATACATCAGTTTAAGCATGCGCTCATTTTTTTTTTCATAAATATAAATGATATCAATTAAATGTCTTAATTTAAGTGTATTGGTATAATCATGTAATCAGTGGTCGTATAAAACGAGTGAAGTATGTGTGGAAAAGACCAACTACCTATCCTTTTTGTTTTCTTTCTGTTAGCACGTTGAATGTTACACTTCTCTTAAACAACTTAAACAAATTAAAAAAAAAACTGAACCAAGCCAGGGCGAAACTATCCAAACATATCATGCCACTCACATATTATTTCGTATTATGACGAGATCATACGTCTCTGGAAGTAAATTAAAATAAAAGTTATTATAATGAATTCTACTAATTAAATTTGATTATAATATTTACCTCTTTTAAGTTAATGTCACGATTTCACTTTAGGTAAAACAATACTGAAAATCTTACAATGTGTTGTTCAGTTAACGGTTGAAACTGTGTTAGAACATTAACACTGAGTGTGTAACTATTGTGTTATTTTAATTTTGTGAAATAACACAGTAAGAAAGCTGCGGTTATTTTGTTCGACAAGTATATTAGAAGGCAATCGTTATAACGCATAGCATCCTATTTATTTTTAAGTAATTTGTTTTTAAATTTACCATGCGCCATGTTTATAAGGAATAAAGCGTTGATAACAATCTTAAACTCAAACAACGTCTGTTGGTTTCTTATTCAATTAATTTTGAGGGTGTTTAATGTTGAATTCTTCATTTTGATTTGCAAGTAAAGGGAGATAATGACCTTGAACATATGGGTTAATATAGTAAAAACTGGTCTCCCAATATGAAACTCATATAATTGTGATACAATTCCTTAGCAACGACTGTTCATAACTGATATTAGTCGGTATCTTTACTATTTTGGGTATAAACAATGTTATATGTAATAAAGCTTCAGCGATGCAGCTATTGCTAGATCTTACTCGGAGTTGAATTACATTAAAATAATATTAAACATAATTAAGTGGAAAATTTCGAATCGATTCGTTTTTCTCCCTTTCATAAAATTTTTGTATCCCTATTCCTAACTCATTTAATAGGACTTTTACGAATCTCACCATCAAAGAAGGGTATCTTAATTGTTCAATACAAGTTATACAATCGGACAATTACATAATGTGTTCGACTCTTAATTAAGTATATGAGCTTCGGGTGCTATAACCAATTTACTCTATACATTTTCATAAAAATCTTTATTTTACACAAAATAAAACGAATTGAGATGGTTGAATAATTAAGTATAGATCATAAACAGAATGGTTTTCATGATTTATTAAAACGATTAATTGAATTAAAAAAAAAACATTTATGTCGTTTAACGATGAAAACATGGAGTGTCAATATATATTAAGTCACAATGAATGAAATATGTCTCCAGATCAGATCAGAGTATGTTATGTTTAGTAATTCCATCATCACATTATTATTCGCATACTTCCAACAAACGTATAGTCGTTGCCAGTTTTGAATTTACACAGACAAACATGATTCTATCAGTGACTATATCAATAGGAAATAGGCTCCAGCTTTCTATCAGAGACTCACTAAAATGACGATTACAATAGACATTGAACTTTTATCATACTTTTTAATCGCAGTATTGTCCACCAGATAACATAGCGTGTTTTGCAAATACCCGTGTAGTTCGGTCGATATTATATACGACATAAACAATCGACTTCACAATTGCCTCTGTGCCTTCAACGTATACAAATAAGCCTCGCTCTGTGAAAAGGGGGTCTAATGCATGTGCTTAAAGTGTCGTCCCAGACAGATTAGCCTGTGAAGTCCGAGATGTTTCGCTGTGATGTTATTTTTTGTTTAAAGGAAGACTCTTCTTCATGAAAATCATTTTTAGGCGGAAAGTGTCGTCGCACAGGCCTATCGCACATGCATTTAACCCCGTTTTCTCAGAGCGCCACTCAAACACTCGCAACTGAATTGTAACTATCTTTGTAACTTAACTGTTTTAGAAACATAAATTCAAATTTCAAGTTATCACCAAAATAAATAATCATTGCAAAAATGGTCACTTCCTTTCTCGATATTTTAATTAAGAATTATATTTTATAATCAGCATAATTCATTTACGAAACAGATAGCGGTTTTGCAACTGACTGATCTATTTTTCTTAATCCATATGTTGTATGTTGTTTTTATTCAAACTATCATAACTATCAATCGAATGGCAATAATTCATAATACATCAAGCAAGTATCATATAAGACTATACATGCATAAACCTTTGCTCAGATGCCAGTAGTATTGAACAAAATATGGGTGTGTACTTAACGGATGATAAGACCTTATTTGCAAATGTGTGATTGATTGTGAACACAATAATTTAAAGGAAAATACATTATGATTACGCTAAGCATATTCATATAAATTGCAATTTAGGCCAAGATTTTAATATTTTAATTTAGTTTTTTACAATTATAATACAAAAAAAAAACACTTACAAACATGAAGGTTTCCGTATTTTATTTGAAGAATAAATAAATATATATTTCATATACCAGTTCGTTTATTTTAGTAAATAATTGTCGGTTGTAAATGAAAAGGGTGTAATTCATTATGTCCTATGGTATTAACAAGTGAAGTTTACTTCCCATAAAATGGGCATTATCTTAAAATGACGCTGGTCATATTAACTATTCGTACAAAATGTCCGATCGTTTTGCTAATTTGAAGATTTATTACGCGTTTTCTTTCACTTAAACTGTGCATAGTCGGAGAATTTATTCAATATTTGTGTTAAAAATCATTTAAATGTATGGCTATAATTCGATATTTAAATTTTGCTTTTTTACTTCTAAAAACAAAACAAAAAACAAACTCACACACATCACTATTTTCTGATTGTTTTTGCAGAAGACATGTATACAAGTTTGTATATTACCGGTCATTTGAGTTAATATATGTCGATATCACATTAAGGGGATGTAAGTGATTAAGTCCTCTGGCATTTTAACGTAAACTTTACTTCCCTTTAACATATGTTAAAGTGGTACTTGTCATATTCAAGACTTTGTAAAAAAAAGTCCATACGGTTTGCTAATTTGATGATTTATTGCGCGTTTTCTAACTATATCACATGTGGAAATTTATTCAACAGATATGTTTAAGAAGTGTTTAAGTGAGTGGAACATTTAGAGAAACACACATAATAGTGAAAATAATAGAAATATTATCAGAAAAGAAATTCTTGTAGGTTGTAATCACCAATTAGACTTTTATTTGAGGCCATCGACCAATGCTATACAGCTGATTGGTAGACAGGTGTCTATTTATTCTTAGTTGACCAATCACGTGTTTATATTTGTATTAGATTTTAAAGGCCATGATTTTATAATACGATCTATGAACTTTAAACCCTTGGACAAACAACCGACAGAGGAGGCTATAATGATTGCTACTGGTTTATACAAAGCTATTCATACAATGGAACACTCCACATAATCAACGTGTTTAATGCACTGCAATTATTCTCTAATGTAAAAAGACAGTGAACTGCAGTACCGCATATTGGTTAAAACGCAACTTAATTTCCAGCAATTGGAATTTGCATTTGCTTAAATATGCCCATAATCACCCTATTAGGATACTACATCAAAATGTCATCAAAATTTAATAATAATTATAAGTTTCCGCGATCTTGCGGGAAAGAAATTACTCTCTACACAATTCCTTGGAGCTGTGCGTCGACGCTTATACGTTTCGCCGCATATACGTGGTGTGTTTCGTATACGCTATGAACATGCACACGTTTATTCTGCTACTCTGTCCGTCCGTCCGCTTGTATATCTTAAGACACTCTATGATTTATGCTAAATACATCGTCCAGTCAAAGTGATATTTTAGACACTGATTAACTCGCTTGATGTTGAAAATAATAAGCACCAAAGGTTGCCCGTCATAAATTTAAAATACATTCGTAGTTTTTAAAATCTTTCAGATTTCTACATTAAGCGTATACCATATTGAGGAACTTTAAAAACAGCGGATCATAATGGTCATATATAGACCACCTAAAACAATGGTGTGTACAAACACCAAAATATATTATTACATATATAGTATATGTTAACATTATGTTACAACAACAGAGACTAAACCCATCTCATATTTTCGATGACCTAAATTGAGAATTCAGCTGTCAACGTTTTCAACTTAGCCTCGATATGATATCGACCCAAAACGGGAAATGTTTCTTGATGATTAGGTATTCTGATGTCCATTTTCGCTTCAGTTTTTTTTCTACATAATTTCACATGATTTTGAGACGCAATCAAACTGTATTTGAAATTGTGTCTAGTCCAAAACAAAATAGATCTCACGTGAGTCATATTTGGTCTGTAAAAGCTAATTGTTCATTACTAAATATTGTTTTTGGGGCAATTGTTTTCTGCAATTCGCCCCATTGGAAACATAATATACGTAGACCGAAGAATCAGTTTCATAATAAAGTCCGTTACTGCAATTAACCTAACTTTGCATCCAGATGCTGCATTCGCAAACAAAATAGCTCCGATCGCATGCTAACAGTATTAATGCGCACACACATTATCACGTTACCAATTGAACATGTGTCATGGGGACAAAGTACTCGTCGCTGTATACACCTTCCATGACGACTGCGTTTAACTCGGGTGCTAATGCCATTGTGAAAAGACGTTGCCATGGATGGAACGCGCGCTGTAAGCTGATGATGTCAAACTGTTACAATACAATGGGTGTTTGTCGCTCAACGAGTTAACACCGTGAAGGCGGGCACAACTGGATTGAACTGGATTTATTGATGAGCATTTCAGAAGGGGAAATTTTTATGCTGGTGAAAAAAGATACCCACGAACGATATTTTTTTAAATACTTCATTTCTTCTAAAATTTAAAAGAGTTATAATTTCTTATTGGAAAAACCCGTTTTTTGGGGGATCGGGTCCGTTTGGTTTGGGATCGGGTCCGTATTACGGCCTTTTTTAAATAGCAGGAAACCCCCTTAAAGTCTTATCATTTTTTTGACCTCAACTTGACGGTTGTTGGGTCGAATATTGGTCACATTCCACTAAAATAGTATACTTTTTACCCATATTGCAGATAAAAAACCACCCCACCCACTCCTCTCCGCAAATATGTTTTGCTGTTGCAGAATTGTGTTGGTACCTCTGATCAATAATTTGAATATATTTAATGCACATTTTATTAAAATAAAGCAATTTTAAGTGTTCAATGTGACGTGTATGGTTATAAAAAAATCCAGCAAAATCGCCCCACCAGTACTTTCAGTACTTTGATTGATTAAATGTATTTATGACCTTATCGCAACTATAGAATCGTATTTTTGTGAACGAGAAAACGTCCATGTTTTTTTGTTTATGTTTTTTACATTCTGTGATATATGTATGCTCTAACAAACACTGAAATTTCCTTTGTGAATGTCTGCTAGGATGATGCTAACGTGAACTTTCTGTTTGCAGTTTCAAGTTGTGTGATTCATTACTTATACATTGATTTCAGAAAGAGTGTTTATTTGATACTTATGCGGATACTATATAATATAAATTATAACACAGAGCGCGTGTAATGTTGTACTTAAAATACTAATGTGTGACTGAAATCTTGCAAAGAAAGAAAATTAGAACTGTGGCATGTGGTCCTCATTAAATATGCGATGATTTTTAAATAGCAGTTATAATGGATCTGCACGCAAAAACACATTCCACACACTTTACGATAGCTTATACTGCATACGGTGGTTATAAGTGCAATACATTAAAGTAGCATACTACTATCAACATTCAGTTACACTATGTGGTGCTTAGTAAGTGGCATGAATAAATAACATACGTATGGATTTGCCAACATAGGTTGAACTACGGAAAACCATACATAGTTAATGTCATTGTTATGAGCTTTGACGATTATCTGCCGTTGCTCATGCGATAAATCGTTACTGATGTTGGTCTAGACAAACGCGGATACTTTATTTTGTAAGACTTAATGCCACAATCGAAACGGTACGAATAATAGACGTCTAGCTAATAAATATTTATTTATCAAAATGCCTATGCTTCAGCATACTGTGATGTCTCTGACGTTCCTCACATAAAGGGACGTAGGCGTGTGTCGATGTAGTGTCATTTACTTTTATTTTATTTAACTGAATCATTTTTGTGTATTTGGTGTATGTTTTGTAAGTGCCGTGAGGGTAATTGTTTACTTACCTATTTAGGTGATACATTATCAAATAGGTGTGCGGTTAGGCACCACTTCAAACCGGTTTTAAGCCTCCATGTAATCATTTTACATTGCATAATGTTGTGTAGAGTTTCTCCTTCTACACTATAGAGATTGTATATGCGTTTGGTTTCTATCTTTTAAAACAGTACCAGCGGATTTAAACATGAATTAACTTCCTTATAATGTTTCTGGAGTTTCAGTTTTTTTTCTTATATTCAAGTGCCTATGCGTTTGACATACACATTCCATTTCAACACGTATACAGAACAACAACGGTAGTTAAATGTATATAATATAATACTCTATCTTCATCAGCAAGACATAAGTGTTTTATAAGCAGAATAAAGCGAGGCTTAACGGCGTTCGCAACAAACAAGGGGAACTTTAGTTATTGTCTCCATATGCTTTATATTGTCATTGTTGTATTTAAGATGTTCTTACTAATAAACATGACAGCCTGCATACATTTTCAGACTACGAATACTGAAACTAAAAAAATGCTAGTATCCTCGGATTACCGTAAATGGAGCGGTTAAGTAAACAAGCAAACGAATTTCTTAATTAATACAAACAATGCTACAATAAACGATTGACCTTCAAAGATTAGTGTAATTCCCGTTAACTCTATGCCAAAATTGTTTATTTACAGCGTGTTTAACCATGCAAAGCCGATATCTCCATACACACCCGCAATAAACATCCTCTTCGCGCATGTTCACCTTGTACCGATACGTCACACCGGGTAGGGAGAGTGCTCGGTTTCGATAGGCATAAGACCGACTAAACTTACATATTTGGTTCGACCAACTATTAAAAGATTCAGTATAATAAACGTCCAACCAGAACGGGGGTATTCACACTGAGTACGCGTGATAACCCTGACACGGTGTGCGATCACTGCTCTTATGCTAGAATCTATGATGTTTTCGTGCACTGTTTTCTGAAAATTGGGAGAAATTGAAAGTAATTTGTGTTACCACTACAGTAGTGCAGTCGTTTGCTACACTTTGCAATTTATGTTGACACTTTATGAAGAGGACCAATAACATGTATTGAATATGGATAACTTTGGAGTATTAAGTTGAAGTAAGATTTTGAAATGCAATTATTCCTGTTTTTCCTCATTTTGGTTGGGTTTGTATTGATTTTTAAGCGTAGTAATGTAAGGGGAATAAAATACTCGGAGCTCAGGCGTGTGACGTCATCACGAGAGCCGCGTTCTTAATGTTAACAAAATGATCGATATCAGGAAGCGCTCGGAATTAGGGAATCGTACGATAGTATGAGATACAGAACAATACATAAATATAGCAAGCATAAGCATACCATTAGGTTAAGCTGGGGTCAGAGACCATGTTTTTACATAATGGCACACAATTGTATTTAATTTCTGCTCAGGTTTTATACTTCTATATTCAGTCATGATGAAACTTTGATATTAAAAACAAGTGTTTGATCAATGTTAACATAATGGGCGCTCAAACGTCGAAGAAATCAGATGCCATGAAGTTTATGAAGGGTATTGATCTTTCAATAATGTGTACTTGTTCCACCGATTCATATTAATTATACTGCATAGAAACGCAAAATGAACGTTTTCATAATAGAAGGGGATCAACTCCAGATGGTTATGATAGTAGAAGCTCAATCCAAGAGACGGATTTCAACGGAATAATCAGTTTGTTATTGAACTGCACGTACTTCGACAGCATGTTTTCATTTATCATAGCCACCCCACCAGACCCTCCATGTTTATTGACAAAGGTATGCCTAAGATCTATTTCATTTCAGAATGATAAACGCCATATTTTATATTTTTTTGTTCACGTCAGCGTGATTGCAATTAATATAATCACAACATGCTTTTTGCAGCATGAAAGAACGTATTCACGTTTGGGTAGCGGACTCATTTTAACTACAGTGCACGTTATATCGGAATTGTGTCAGTAGCTCACTGAACAAAGGCACAGTATGACTGCTGAATGAACTTATTTGTGTTTTGTAATTTCTGTCTGTATAACAATAGCCATGTGTAGCCAAATGACGGTAGTAAACAAAGAGCTGATTATGGGTTCCTAAAAACGTGATTTTTATTGAGATATTTACGTAGCATTTACCAATAATGTTTGGATACCGATAATGCCTACTAATTCTTAATTGGTTTCTGAAATCAAACCGAATTGTTCAGAAAGAAAACAATAATTCTGGAAAAAAGTACCTGATTGCTTACTGAAAGCATATATATATATATTTGGCAATAACATACAGCTTGTGTTAAGGATTGACCGTGAAATCACACGGAAAGATGTTAGTTCGCCCGTCACGCGATTTGTTCACAACTTTAAGTTGCATATACTCATCGTTTACCTTGATACTATACGGTTATATATTGGTTAAGTGATTGTGTGCTCAATTCTTCAAAGCACACCTGTATTGTTATTATAATTACTCGTGTCTTACTGATATCAGACTCGAACTATTTGCAAGACTGTGTGACATTCATCTGAGTGTAAAGTAACAGACTCTGATCTTCACGACTACTTCACAATACTCACTGATCTGCTTAAAGACTCAACACGTCTAGAACCAGACATCTTTGCGCAATATGCTGTGAGAAAACTGACAACGGTAAAGTTATATTATGTGCCTTTTATTTATACACCGTTCATGCAGTAATACAAACAATAAAAATTATGATTTGTGTTTAAGAAAGGAAAATAATGATATAATGTATGAATATTGGGTTAGTGTTTTTATTTCAGCTACAAAGCGACACTTTACATGCCTCTGAAATGTTCCGTTTACTTGAGAATTACGCAACATCAGCATTAGACCTAATCACTAGGAACTCTGTAAATGAAATTAGCGTCCATATAGACAAGTTTCAAAACGACGTAAAGACAAAAGCTGACTTATATAAATATGAACTTGACAGAAAAAATGCGGCCGCCATGTGAAGAAATCAACTACATTGAAGATTGTAAAGGTTTGTGTAATTGTAACTATCTAGAAAAGAGTGTTACAGACCAAATCAAGCTAGTAATTTTATTATGTTAAACAGTGAACATAGTGAACTACAAGTGAACAAAACACAAAACAAACACAAAAAGCACAATTGAAACTCCATTTACAGTTTCAGGAGTAAAGTTATGGTCACTTTTTAGCTTTATACAAGCGATTAATTGCTTTAAGTATACTGGTGAATACAAACAACACACAAAAACATTCTAGAGCATACATCTGTGACTCAAAGGTGATGAAATTTGGTCTTAACGTAAACATTGACCACATTTTGTTCCGTTTTAAATCTGGGTCACATGTGTCTAAAACTATGTCAGCAGGTCATATCTTACACAAACAATGTTGCCACTTTAGAAACAACATTTATAATTTAATATTTTGAAACATTGTGATAAAACTGATCATGACACTATCAATGCTAAGTTTGAATCTAGATTAAATCTGTCTTAAAATCAGGTCAATATTTCGTATCTTACAAAACCTTCTTACCACACTAGAAGCCTTATATAACGCTAAATCTTGATGGATCTTTGTCAGAGCGTTCGTCAATATCTAAGCCGCGTTCGAATCTCGGTCGATTGGAGTCAATTACATGGTATATAGGTCATATCTTAGAACACATCGTATAGCCACTATTAATGACTAATGTATATATGCTTATATTGTTATTTTAGCGCTTAAACAACGAATGAAGCAGTATTACATTACTCGTTTTCGACACACACATGTATCTATTATGACACCACTCCAAGACAAACGTTTGATGGATAGCTATGTTCCTCCAAAAATTCAAAAACATTTGAATGGCCAAAAAAACAATGCGTGGATACATACACAAATATTCTGATGACAGACGTACACACCAATCCTATTTTCTTAAGGGGCGTGGCTGGGACAGGTAAAACAACATTTGCTGCTAAAGTCGTTCTAGATTGGTGTAGTGATTCTTCAAATTTGGAACCGACATCACAGCGTATGACGAATTTAAATGATAAACATACACTTTACGAATATAAATTTGTATTTCTTGTAACGTTGAGGGACTCACCTACTCAGATGGATGTTATGCATATGATTAAAAAGCAGATTATTGACACTATATACGGAGATCTGCACCGAGAGAAAATGTAAGAACTTATGTTCCTCCAAAAATGCAAAAACATGTTAATGGCCAAACACAATGCGTGGATACATACAAAGATATTCTGATGACAGACGTACACACCAATCCTATTTTCTTAAGGGGCAAGGCTGGGACAGGTAAAACAACATTTGCTGCTCAAGTCGTTCTAGATTGGTGTAGTGATTCTTCAAATTTGGAACCGACATCACAGCGTATGACGAATTTAAATGATAAACTTACACTTTACGAATATAAATTTGTATTTCTTGTAACGTTGAGGGACTCACCTACTCAGATGGATGTTATGCATATGATTAAAAAACAGATTATTGACACTATATACGGAGATCTGCACCGAGAGAAAATGTACGAGCTTCTGCAAATAGTAATGCAAAAAGAAACATGTTTATTGATTCAAGACGGATTAGATGAATGGTCTTATTCCGACGGCAAACAATGCCAACCGTTGTTGCCTACATGCTACAATCACTGTAAAGTGTTGATAACAACTCGTCCTCGGAAACTTGAAAACTCTATCAGAGTTTCCTCCGTTGGCGGTATACTAGAAATTACGAGTGTAAACCAGCCGTACATGCTAGCCAATAAAATATTAGTCAGTTTTGCGAGAGAGCACCGTAAGGACGTTAACTCGGAGTTCAGAAAGTACATCGACACGAATAAACTTGAACAGTTTATAGCAGTGCCAGTGATGTTGACAATAATTATGTGCTTATGGGTCGAAAGTATATGCCTTAGAGGGACAGTTTGTCAAATATACAGTACGCTGCTTGAAAGTCTTCTCGTAAAAATCAACAATAAAAGTGAATATTTTCATGATTCACCTGTATTTTGTTAAACACACAGTTTATAAAACCAAATATCAAGTTTGTGAAAGCCATTGCTAAGGTAGCGTTCCATTCTCTGTTTTCATACGAGATGGAAAAATCACTTGTTTTTAATGAAATGGAGTTTTATCAGTATTTGCAACATCCTGCCGACAAAGAGGAAATTAAATGTATTGCACTGAAAGCTGGAATTTTATCTCAGAGACGAAGTTCATCCTTTATAAATATATCACCAACTCTTTCATTCGTACATAAAAGTGTTCAAGAGTTTTTGGCTGCGCTTTATATCGCTGACAATATGAACATCATTGCTGGCGAACTAAGTGAATTTGGTACGAGATGTGAGAACGGCCATCTACAAATATGCGAGTTATTTAGATTTCTGTGTGGACTTAATATCAATGCTGCCAATGAATTGTCATGCGTTTTGTATGATCATGTCGCGAGACTGAGTAAAAATCAGCTCCATTTCTGCGAAAGTCGTTCTTTTCAGAAGATATTGATTTCTGGATATAAGGAAGCAAAAGCTAACCGCAATGACGAACGTAATATCCGCTTAAAACTAAGCCACATTTATTTTGATTTTTCAATTTCATGTAAAACTGACATGGAAATTGCAACTTTTATCATGAAAGCCAAAACATCTAACTTACGTTTCTGATATATATTTGGTGATGCCAAACCTGATCATGAGCCGCGCGTCTATAAAGAAATAAAATATAATGATGTTCAAGATAATCAAATAATGTATAATGCACATGAAGGTAAATATGAACTATTTGATATATTGCCGTGCAGTTCTTTGGAAAGCATACATCTCTTTGGACAGGTAACCTTGTTACCAACTGCATTATGCAATTTGCAAAACCTGAAACACATAACAATACAACACTATGTTACGGTGTATGGCAGATTAGATTTGTCTGCAAGTCACATTCTAGAAACTGTTGACATCGGAAATATTGACGTGGCATTTCCAACTACTCTACGTAGACACATGAAATCGCTTAAATTCACGTGCAACTATGATCATTTGGATTTGTCTTTGTGTTCCAATCTGGAAACTATTGAGCTCAGCTCGGGGGTACACTTGAACCTTAATTCAATAAGTCTGAAGTGTAAGATTAAACATCTAACAATGCTTGGGTCATGTGTTGGTTTGAACTTACCACCTGGTCACAACATAGCCACTCTAATTGTTAGTGAACAAGTAAGATTGCTACCTGTTACACTCAGGGGAAACATAGAAAACATTAAATTTAGATGCATGTATAGCGAATTGGATCTTTCATCGTGTAATATTCTACAGGAAATCGAGCTTGGGACGGAAATTACATTGGCACCATGTGCACTTCGGGGACGATTGAAACACATTAATATCCAAGGCAAATGCTCTGGTTTAGATCTGACATTGTGTCTTGATCGCGAATCCATCAAAATTGGCTATGAAATATTCTTGATACCAAGTAGTCTTCCTGGTCGAATTAGGTCGATAACACTACATTGTCATTGTGTTGAACTCGATATACAAGCATGTCATGATCTTAAAACCATTACACTCGGTTTGAGCATAACTTTAATACCAGGTCCTCTTCCTATTCGGGTATAGAATATTGACCTACGATGCAAATGCACTGGACTCGATATATCTTCATGTGATGATCTTGAATCAGTTGCACTTGGTGAAGAAATTACGTTGCTGCCAGGTACTCTCCCCGGTCGAGTAAAGAACATTAACCTGCAATGCAAATGTACGGGACTCATTATATCTTACTGTCAACATCTTGAATACATTGCTCTCGGTAATGATATTACCTTACTACCAGGTCCTCTCCCTGGTCGAGTAAGAGAAATCGACATGCATAATGTGATAAAATTGAATCACTTGCTCTCGGTAAGGAAATTACCCTGCTACCGGGTCAAGTAGAGACAATTGGTCTCTACTACATACTTTAAACTGTAAATGCAGATGATTTTGTGAAATAGTTCAATTAAGAAAAAACAACATTTATGTAACAAAACATTATCCATTAGCTTCAAAATATGTGTATAATGTTAAAACCTTTTCACATCTGTATAGTAAAGGTATAAACATGTTTCACTTAACTAAGCTAAATTCTTTGTAATTTACTTCTATTCTATGGATAACTCTATATGTGTTTCATTTGCATCCTTTTAATCTCTAACTTCATTACATTATTGTGTTAATTTTCATATGTTCATATGTACTTGTTTTCAGTCTTGAAATAACAAAAATTGATAGAAAAACAATCTTGTGGACGGTACGCAACGAAATGTTATATCAATAAAGCCTGATTTTCTGAAGTTGCTTGTATAATTTCGGCTTGGACGATGAAAGACGCGTTTTAGTTAATAATTACATTGCTGCTTTCACATTTTACCGGAAATTGTTTAAGACAATTTTGAAAAAAGTGATTTCAAAGCACAGCATGTATATAAGCATTAACATCTCATCCTGATTAATGTGTTTGTAAAAAGATTCACACATACTGAAATAGAATAACTGATAATAAAACAAGATAAATATATTTACTCTAATGGAAAAATTACTATTGGTCAGTTTACAAATGTATCACCATTGGCCACAATTATGTGTGATTTCGTTATGAGCTGTGTACAAAATAAGTGGAGTAAATCGTCGAACAGAATTTACCATACTAGTGCGCACTCATGTATCGGTCTACGTATTGTTTGTTGAAACTTCCCATTACACAANATGCACGTTTCTATCATTATGATAACGTTGTTTAGATATTTGATTTCTTAGTAGAAAAAAAAATTAACCTTTGTCCGAGTAAATTTGTTGACCTTATGGTAGACATTTGTGTTTTACACATTCTTTTCAGAGTGGATGTTAGCTTTATAAGAATAGGGTGCCTTGATCGTGCTAGCAGTGATGGGTATTCTTATTGCGTTTATCTATAATTATCGAACTCGAACACTAAATACAGCGAACTAATCTGGTGTGTACATTTTACCAAATCTTCATTTTATGCACTTTTATTATATATAGTATTACACGGGAGCAATTGAAGACGTATGACTTCGATACATGATTGGTCGAACGCAATACTGATTACGCGGAAATAATTCACCTAAGCTTGTCCATCCATCGTACGTGGTCCATCAAATGAATAGCACAATCGTTTCTAATATTTAATGCAGTCATTAAAGCTCGTTAAATTTCTTACATTAAACAATTATGTGTTGTGATAATTTCAATAATCAATGAGCATTCTTGCGATTTGGTATAAGTTGAACTAAGTGACTTGGTTTTTGCACTTCTTGTTAGTAATACAATTATGTGTTTAGTTAGGTTTCAGTGATTTTTTAAGAATTTGAAAAACATGTGTGTTTAAGTATTACATACTTATTGAGCAGGGAAACAAATATGCAAGTCAATAGAAACATTTACCGATGTAAGCATTTAGTCAATAACAACAGTCCAACGATGAATAACGCCTAAATCATCGCGCTCCTATGTATTCGTCTGCCTAATCCCCCAATATCAACTATGTCATATGGGTCCGGAAGAGAAACCAGAGTTATGAGTATGAATTGTATTAACCATGAAAAGATCCCTATCTGAGGCGGGTTGCGATGTCGAACGACGTAAATGCTATCAGAAAACGACTTAGTGACAACATAACTATGTTAAAGTATATCAGAAACAAGTCGCATTTTTTTTGTTAAACTAGTATCAAGCCCGTCATAAATTAAAGCACGAACAAGTTTGATTTTATGGCATGCTTAGAACCCTTTCCAGAGCAGGTATGAAAATATTGATTTTATTGTCTTGCTTTGTTTTTTATAGTTGCATACCAACTATTCATCCAAGAAACTAGCACGACCATGTCTCACCTTATTTAATATATTGAATGAATTTACCCAGCGTCCCCATTCAAAAGGGTTGTGTACACTAAACATCCACATGGCGATGAGACTTACATCGTCCAACATGAACGTGTTTTAACTTCTGACATACCAATTTATACGGATGTGTATGCAACCATCGATGGTACAATTTTGCCACATGGATGCGGTCGAATATGAGCACATAGAGGTATGTCAACGCGAAGAAACAAACACCAAACACATATGATTTCAAAAAGTAGCTAACATTGCACACACCTCAATATATTCCCCAAGCTCAACCAAAGTAATAGATCATTACAATGTTTTAACATATGATAACCCTATTAAACATATACAAAATGACATGTCTGAAGTTCACATAGATTGTATAATTTTTTGTTTTATTTATACTGTTGTAAACATGTAGAAAACAACACTTGTTTCAGATTCGTATTGTTTATATTTGGCGCGTAAAGCATTCTCTTTAAATGATTAATGTTTGGATGTAACTTATAAATTAACAATAACACAAAGCGGTAACATATTGATCATTTGCTGAGTCCTAAGGACTTGAGGTTCCTATCAAATAAATGTTTATTGTTGACGTTAAAGCAGAGCAAGTGCACTTCGGTAAATCTTCCTTGATACTTGTTAGGGATGTTTACCATGGCAAATGCTATCTGCAATGCAAATTATGATAATCAAGGGGGGCATATCGTAGCATAACTTTCAGCCCGAAAAGCTATTATCCAGCCTTCATTGTTATCAATCAATCTCATAACCATCGCTTCTCATATCGATATAGTTTCGTGCTTATGACTATGGTTTGCGACACGTCCCGTTATTGTAATCAATTTACACGCTGATTCCACTCTGGTCAATGGTTTGGCAGCTATTCGTGTATCCGCGTAAACATATTTATTAACGATGGAATTTCTCGGAAAAGGTCTACGAACTAACATTATAAATTCATAGGCTCTGTCGTAAATTTAATACGCATGCTATATATTTCCGTTTTAATTAGAATGAACACCGGTTTATATTCCTTGTTCTAGCGGGGACACCGACTGCCCATAGAATAGCGAAAATGCTCATGTTGTAAGGAATTCAAACCGTTTAATGCATTTAGGAACGATTGGAACGATTGCATGGTACTATCAGAATGCTATTTTCATTTGCACAAACAAATAACTAAACGACACTGTAAACATAATCTCAGTGTTACAATTCACTGGAAGGGACGAAGGAAATATAATAACGAACGCATCACGCCATCCTAGAACTAAATTGTATGCGTTATTGTAAACATGACACAATCTTAATGATAAATGTTTCCTATTCAAAACAAATAAGGTAAACATATAATATCATATTCGTTTAAGATTAGATTTCCTACCATCAGTATGTCCAACCAGTATTGCACTTTGAAACTGTCTTAACAACAACATGAATGTATTTAGTAATAGTCAAACTTTTGTCGCTCTGAACTCAAGTCTTATTTGTAAATTTATAATTTAACCATCATAATTGACACGTTTATTCAAGTTAAGTGTTGTGACAGAAAATTTTCGCGGAAAGTTGTATGCATGGTTTATGTTTGTTGCGTACATGTGTGTTGTGTGTCGTGCTTTGGTGCTGCTTCACATTGTTTGGCAAAAGTACCATACTAAAGGACCACGTGTTTCACTACGGCTTCTCTCCTGCTGACACAGCTGAAGTTGTACATCATCGAAAAATAGATAAAGTCACGTTATTCACTTCACCAAGCATGAAGACACAAAAACCCGAATAATACGTATAATACAATGTTTAAACATACTTTCTCCTAATACATTTGTCTAGTATAAAATAATGTTCGTACACTCTCGCTGCTTTGTTCTGACAATGTTAAGTAAACATTTTGTGAAATTTATTCAATAAAATTAATAAAATCAATCTAGGAATAATGCAACTAAAATGTATGATTCATTTATAACTAGCTAACATATCAGCGCGTATCAATATTGTATAGGCTAATATTAAGTGTTATCTCAATCTTGTTTGATCCCGACAATGAATACATAAGAACTGTTTGATACATTTTATTACACATGTATAACATGACACTACAACAAAAAGGTAAACAAAGAACGAATTAAAAGTAAGTGTATGCATAAGTCTGTTTAGTGAGTATACTTTTTCATTCATTTATGTATCGCTTGTAATGTAATAAAAGATGTTTGTAATAAATGTACATAAGACAATTTTATAATATAACGACGAAATAAATGCATTTACACACCTACATCAATATAAATAAACGATATGTACGATTAATACGAAAATACACATTTATTCAAGAGAAGGAAATAATTTGAAATGAATCTGTCTGATCACAAATACGTGAGAAAAGCAAGCATATTGTATACATAAAGTACAATCAGTTATTAGAAAAAATATAGATTTTAGTTTTAAATCAAATGACCATAATTTGATTGGTCACATCTTAAAGTATCAATAATTTTTACACTGATATGTTTTGAACGTTGAAATTCATAGACACATATTTATGGCATGCTGTTGATTTTCGAACAATCTTTTATTTAAACAAACAATCTTCCTTTTTTATAAATATGAGTTTGCGTTCACATACACACATTTGCTTAATGAGCGCATGCGTATGCCACGCTAGACCTTTTTATCACAAACATATATGTATAGCTCGTCAACACTGACCATACAATGAACTTTAAATTAAAGTTTCAACGAGTATTGGCAATCGGCAGACACGAACTTCCGTTAGCCGGTGTTGTTTTGTTTTTCAAAAATGCATACTTTGATTTCACATACATTTTCAAGCCCCATATTTCTAAATACTGATAGATGGCATCAAGCTGACAAATGTGCTTGTAGACTGTTGATAGTTCTCTCATCGGTATATGAAATCATGTACATAGATCAAATATCAATATCCTTCCTAGATAGCTCATCTAGGTGCATATTATTAAATACCTTTTTAATAAAAAGTATAACCAAAAGGAGTAACACTGTGTCCCCTTATTTTAAGAAACTTGTTCATAAGGGTATTTCTTAATCCAAGTAGACAGTTATCACATACATGTTCATTCTCACATATGTTATTAATGCGATTACGATATACGACATAAAACATATTAGCACTGAAAGCAAATTAGCAGAATCGCCCTTTTTATAAATATGGCACAAAACACATTTTTATAAGGACATTGGATAAATCAAAGATTTTATTGAATATTGTACAAAGGTATGGGGGAATAATATCCTTTGCAGCGATGAAATAATCAGCTACATTGTCATAGTTGTATGACTTAAAACGGTTTGTTGACTAAACATATTTCTTTGCGTGAGCAGCATTCAAAAACGTTTATCTTTGTTAAAGATCTCTTATCAATTTATAAAAATGTTAGTGTTTTCACAATTTTTGATTGATTGACATTTAATATTTAACTGTATCGGATAATTGTTGCAAAACTCTGACAGATCAAGCACTTGTTAATTGTTACAAACAGATACATGTGAATTACGAGCACACATAGCTAAGTGTAGTTTTGTTGATACAAGTTAATTTCTATAAATATATTAAATGTACATTTGCCATCTTCTTTTCTTCCGTTTAATATTCATAAATCGTTTTCTTTACCCAGCGTGATAAACTTATTAACAAAATAATAACATTAAAAGGTAAAGGTCTTTTTTATTATAGTGTCACCCCTCTTGAAAGGGCCAGTCGATCTGACTTATGAGACACTTTTTGCGTGTATACCATGTACCTCCCAACTCCTATTACTATGCCAGGCGCCAGGCGGATAGAAGTCGGTAACCATTCATGTTTAACGCTCGCGGCTCACGAGCCGGCCTAATCGGAACAAGTCCCATGACAAACATCCATCCTTAGACAAACGCTCCTCATGGGGATCGAACCTACGACCTCCCGATCCCGAGGCGGACGCCTTATCCACTAGGCCACGGCGATCGGTACATTATGTATCAGAATTATGTCAAGTCTGAAGATTATTAGGAAATAGCTATTGTTCGGCATGTCTAAGTAACGTTCAGGTTTTCACTGGCATGAATACATGTAATTACCGTTTGGGTTAATTCATTAACGTCCTAACTGAAATCGTTTGTAATCATACCGCTGCATTGATATCTGCCTGATAAAACGCTGCATGATTTTTTTTAATATCATGTTCAACAGGAAGTTCTTATATCAGTCGATGTGTCATATTACTAAGACTTAATAAATAAGTAATATTTTATTGTACAAATGAATCAGATTCATCAAAACAAGCAATTTGATACCAAGATGTAATACATTTAATCCACAGAAAGCAACAGAAACAGCAAAAAAAACGTATTTTCCAAATATTAAAAATGAATGTGTAAATGCTGATGACGTCATTTTCAACCGGAAGTTGTTATATCAGTCGATGTTTTGATGCAAGTCATTTTACTCGGAATGAATTATAAAGTCATCAGTTTTAGTAAAATTAAATCAGATTCAACAAAATAAACAATTTGATACCAAGATGTAACATATTTTAGACACACATACAAATAAAAAAAATCAGCGAAAATCGTATTTTACAAATATTAAGCGCACGTGCTCATGACGTCATTATGGATTATTCAAACGTCAAAGATCAAATTCATTCCCGCTACAAATGCAGCGTCATAACGAGTTTCTTTTATTATTTCTTTTAAAATGGGGAATAAGACTAAGGGTATGGTAGACAGAATAACAGGTTACTGCCTGATGATCTTTTTGTAATATATCGGGCTCGGCACGAATAAAATAACGGCTCGGCAAGCTTCGCCGTTATATTATTCTAAGCCTTGCCTGATATATTACAACAATATCAGACAGTAACCTGTTATTCTCTATATATATCTTCTATGATCTCGCGTTATCCTAAGGTGTGCACTAATAAAACCCAGTTATAATATGGAACAACATCTAATCGTGCAATGTATGCCTATGGAGCTCACAAGTATCAAGTCAATATTGGCAAGATACAATTCTTATTCCACTATTATTATTTAACAATCAAAGCTATATATTAGTATTTATCATAATATAATAGTATATTGAGCAGTGAATCTATACATCGATGATATGAAAGATATAAGCATTATGATAAAGGTATTTGGAACACAAAAATAATAAAACATAAATTTCAGATATACGATACAAAATGTGTGTATAAAATGTATTCTTATTACTTACTTGAATATATTTTCCAACTGCATTTTTTGTCCAGATGAAAACTCCTTTTATATAGTATTTTTTGTTCGAAAATCATTGTGTCAAACATGATCCTATTCTAGTTTGATTCTTTACATGATCTGCGTGAATTTAGTGACAATAATCAATTGTTAATGTTTCCTACATATAATAAGCATACATGTTTCAAAAGAGGTATTTTGTTTTATCAAAATATTGCTACAAATACCATTTATATAATACTAAGGTGATCATAATTATAATAAAGACATATCATAGTATTCACACTGCTTATGTGACAATGAGATCGCATTATTAGAAGATGAAAAATATGATTTCCGAAAAGGTATAACACAGTTACAATTCCTTATGTTTTATCTAAATTGTTCATGGTTTGATTGTCTCCTATGTTTTGATAAATATTCAAAGATGTGTGATACATTTTATATTAAAAACATACAATACGACAAAGTGCAATTATTCATACATGAGT
>VMBQ01003526.1:59023-100611 GCA_007657795.1 Dreissena rostriformis | reverse complement strand
AGTGTTCTATCTTTTTATATTATTTTTTCCAAAATGTGTTGACTATATTCAACAAGTATCGTAATACAGATTAACTCTATAGAAATATATTGCGATACGGATTTTGCCCTATTGTTTTTTGATTATTTGTATTTGTTAACTTGCAACACAAGTGCAGAATAGTCCACAGAACATTGGGAACAAAAGTCTTTATGTTCAAAATGAAAATTGTTGCAAATAATCTATGTACATTCTGTAATATTGAAATTGAAAATATAACGCACTTGTTCTGGTACTGTCCATATACCCAAGAGATTATTAAATTTGTTGCTGATATTATTTGTAGAAGTATACCAAGCATACATTTTCAAATTACATGTCAGGATCTAGTACTTGGAATCATTAATCTAAAAATGAACGATATACCTTTAGTATGCATAGAACTTAAACGGTATATCTTCCATTGTCAAAGATAAAACAGAATCCCTTCAAAGAACGGATTTGTGAACAGTATAAAACACACTTTTGATATATACAAAAATACAATTCAATCAGACGAAGAATTAAAATCTGGTCCCTTGTTAAAATATTTACTTACATCTCATACAACGACATTACTAATCATAACACATAATACAACTTATGTTTACGACATAAGTTGATTCTATTTTTAAACTCTGCATTATGAGTTTTTCTTATACAATGCAATTCAGCACTTAAAATACTACTTAATTTTCTTATGTGCAATAATGTGTATAATAAATGATATACATACTTATTTTCAACATTAATTTAGTTTGTCTTGTACAAGCTAGTGTTTTGCTGTTGTCAAATACTTTGTTGAACAAATATTGTTATATTGTGTAGAAATATAACACAATTACAATTTTATATGAATGTATGTTGAATGTATGACACATATATGTATGCACCCATCAAATAGCTGTACATGAAATCATGACATACTCTGTTTTTGCAATTCATAATACTTAATAAAAAGCTTTGTATGTATTTACATAATATTCTATGTGTGTATGTAACATCTAACGGAGTGAATAAAATGTTGCACACACAAAAAAAAAATTGCAACACAATAACTATCATGCTCTTTTTTTGCAATGTTCTTAGCTACCAGTAATATTAATTGAATAATAATATAAACACGAAGATTTTTTAATTACCAGCATAAAACAGTTCTATCAATATCAATGGTCGTGGTCTGATCGTTTTCTGAACATTAGATAAAAGACAGTGTCGCATCAAATCGTTTTTGTTTTCATTATTATTTTGCCATTTTCTCAGTGTCGTATGGAAGCGTGGTTAGCAGTAGGACAACAGGTATAGAATTGTTAACGCGTGAAGCAGTGATGTAGGCAAACCAAACGTACACGAAATTAATGTTGCATTGACTTGTATACAACTCCTGATTCCACCTTTTTCATAAACCTCGTCTGTTCTAAGAAGTAGGCAGTTGACCGCTCTGTGTAACAACTATTCCACGTATAATATATTTCAGTTCCATACACTTTCTTTCGATACATAAATAAGTAGTTTTAGTTTGGGATATTAAGCATTTCAATCGCAACTGTCAAACATACACACATAGCACCAGTAACTACTTCAGACATTAAGTACAACGGAAAGAGATTGCGTGTTTTGAATTTTCTCATGAAGACAACGAAATCAAGCGAATGTTTGTTGGAACGTTGCCTCTTACTTCATGACTCAAAATGTCCTTCATGGTACACGTGATTTCAAACGTGCTTGAAGAAGAGCACTTGAACTCTGTACTCTGGTACAAAGTGTTTTGACTTACTGACCGCATTTCCAGCGTATAACCGCATTGTACGAATGTTAATGGTATGTTGTACTGTAAGTGAAATCGGAAATACTGTGTTAATGTTACGTTTGTTTCATAGTTGCTAGTTATATCTCAAACTGTAATTGTCGTAATATCGGAACTATTAATTATTAAAGGTAAGATATAATGAATAATTATTTACACTTTCAGACCATTTTATACAATGTCTGTGTATAATTCACGTATAAGTCGTTATAATTAAGAAAAAAATGCAGCCTTACTGTTGGTTGGTGT
This sequence comes from Dreissena rostriformis, assembly GCA_007657795.1. Classification (NCBI taxonomy): domain Eukaryota; kingdom Metazoa; phylum Mollusca; class Bivalvia; order Myida; family Dreissenidae; genus Dreissena; species Dreissena rostriformis. Next base: position 98,537 of record VMBQ01003526.1, on the reverse strand, counting down.
GGTAATAACAAACGGTGTTGAGTTCAGATACGTATGAATTAAACCACAAGGGCAAAAGCCCGATTAGTTTGATAATGACCCTCAGAACGTTAATTCGTTTGTTATTTCCGCATTCACACATACTTAGCCGTAAATTATTTCGATTCTACCACAAATTTATATAATTCATCTTAGTATAACTAATCTGTATCTTTACTTCACCCTTTTCGCATTAAAAAGAAACACATTTGTTCCAGCGACGTTAACACACCTACACAATTCAAGTCAACGTTTGTGTTTCAGTCGAAACTATTGATTGATTGAATAAGCGATTTGGTGTTATACAATGTATGTATTGTTAAATTTAGAAAAAAATGCAAACAAATGCAATTTAAGTGCTGCTTTACATAATCGTTTACATTTTTATGAAAATGGGTATTACACTTGTATTACAATTATGTTTTTAAAGAAATCGGTAATGCAAAAATTATTAGTTTATTAAAATGGTTGCTGAATTGCGGGTTTAATTACTTGAATGTAACTGAACCATCTCTAAAAATTCTTTTCAAAACATAATACTCCTCCCATTATTTGTTGCAGAATAATCCACACTAATTTTCGATGTTTGTTTATAGGAAACAAATTGTAAGTTGTGGTCAAATATGAAATATATAAATAATTGATATATAACTTATCAAATATAGTCTTATAAGTAAAACGTAAGGGCCATTAAAAATTAGTTTTGGTAAAAAATAATCAATAATGTTTAGTCGGTCAGCTGTCTATATGTTTTCTTTGGGACCTCATGGTTTGAATTGATTTTTACCTTTCCACAATAAGCATAGTTTTGATTGTTTTGCTTTTAAATAATTTCAGACAGTATTCCTAAATTGTTCCTTATTAACAATATGTTACATACAGATTAAATTATCAAAATGTCACCTAAAAATTGAATTAAGGGACTCAAGTATTGTACAAAAATTCAGTTCGAAATTGAGTTTATGTTAATCTGCAAATCTATTCATTATATTAAAAAGACCAGTTTGATTTTAATAATAAAATATAAATAATACAAACTAATTGAACATTTTCGTTACCAAAAGATGATCGTTACCTTAAGTTCTTACAATTTTGATGGTTTTTAAGGTGTTCTTCGGGTTACATATTGCAATTGGTAATTACAAATTAAGTAAAACACATGTACCAATAATGCTGGGCCTAAACCTTATTTGGTTTAATTTTCATATATTATAAAATATCTTTAATGTGACCACTTCTTACTTGGCGCAAAATTGACATTATTATAATACTACTTTGAGTTTCGTTGAAACTACTAAAAGGATAAAAGGAATGTGATAAAAGAAACTTACAAAATATTCCAGTTTCGGAAGTCGCCAATGATGACGATTACCATTTCTATTTCAGACTAACTGCTATATGGTTACGTACTGGATAAAACTCCAGAAACTCCAAGCATAAACAATGAACACCAAAGTGGCCATATTGATGGTGGTTGTGCTACTTACCGTAGCCTCCGCATCGCCGTTGCATTTGCCCAACAGAATGGCCTGTAGACGACAGTGCATGGAGACCTATCACACGTGCATAAATCCTTGCCGAAAATCTCCGATGCATATGCCGAAAACGTGCGAGAAAAAGGCGTGTCATCAGGAAGTGGGGCGTTGCCTTCGGAGCGTTTGTCACCTAAAATGGCATTCCGGTGTTTAATATTATGTAATCCGCCATGAGGAATACTATTACAGATGTCTTATTATACCCTGTCTTATACAAATTCTAGAAGACAATTCATATTTAAGATTGTGACTGCTACTTGCATTGATATATTCAATCGTTACTTTCACGCAATGCAGTTGTTTAACCATTTGATTATTTCTTTTGTGTGTGTTAAACACATTCTGAACCCAATAAACGAAAGCTTAGTTGTATAGTTTTGTTGTATTATATGTTATATGTTCAAAATATATATGCAAACTGACTTTAAGTGGCACTTACACGTTCAGCTGGTGCGCATATATGTAAAACGGACAGATAATAAGCAATCAAACGATCATAGCAGCATGGTTTGACAGACGCTTGAACAACATCAGTACAGTTTGTTTTACAGGCAAGACGAGACTAATACAATAAACATAAACACCCTTAGGACTTCCTTAGAACAAATGACACGGACAATGTTCGGGAATAAATTGTTAATTGACTTATTTAAAAGAATATGTCGTCCTCGACAACTTACCGACCTTTCAAAAAAGTTTAAAAAATTAATAAAGATAAATAAATCAATCATTTAAAACGCAATTCACACGATTCAGCTGGTGATGCCACGTGAGTGCATCGATTTAATACCAGCCGTTTGTAGAAAGAGTCGGATATGTTATATTTTATTGACACAAAGCACTTTCGAACATAACTATAATTAACCATATATCTAATTAATATATATCGTTCAAATGTTTTAGTTGTCAGGAAATAAATCGCCATTTAATTTAATTGCAGTTGATGCCCGTTTAAAATGAATTGTATTACTCCGTTGGACCGAAAGACGGACGGACGGACAAACAGGTGGGCTTGCGAGGAAGCAAGCAGGCAGGAGTGTGGATAAAAACATGATACTAGAACACATCAGACCATTCAAACACATGTTGGACGAATACTGGGGTATGGGGTTTTACTTCATCTGTTATATTTGTTGCAGAAAATTATTGGATACTTATCCGATGACCAATACATACTGAAAATACAACCGCCCCAACAGCGTATTAAATATAACAATATATCTAAATAAGACGTCACTCTTTTTTTATTAAAGATTGACTATTCATTAACCAGTTCAAGCTAAAATAACTGGTGGATGATGAGAAATGTGACCAACACTTAGTTCTTTTTAGACACCATGTGTACTTCAAATTTTACGATTATTATATCTCTGTTATTACAATAGCTACTCAAGTGAAACTTCGGCTGTCTTTTTATGTTAATTATTTGTGCAGTTCGTTAACTGTGAGAAAATTAACTGTACATTATCAAAAAGAGAATAGTCGATCGCGATGACTTGAGCAAGATCTTGTTTATTGTTTAATATTTTACTTTAAACCACGTGTCTATGAATGCAGGTCACAATAGTAGAGTGCTCGTCATCACAGTGCTATCGTCTATTTAGGGCGCAGATGTGGTTAAGTAGAAACCACTTTGCGGCAGCAAAGTGACTCAATGGGAGGCCGATGTTTACGACGCACACATACCAAATACTGTTGATTATTGGACTATACAGTCAAATGAACACCACTTAAAAAGATGATTATTACATCGAAGTTATTGCTGTTTCAATTTCAAAAAAATAGTTTCCCTATGTCAATGTGGATGATCATCGTAATAAAGTATTTTACAAAACGTAACCATCCACTTATCAGTTTAAATAAAATTAATGAAGACGAATATATAGGCACACTATTATTGAATATGCAGAAAATAGAGTGTAAACCGTGTGTGAAAAGAAGAGTTTAAGAACATATGGAATGCTGATCACATTTGAAACCGGGAAATATCACAGTTGTAAAATGAGTACGCAATGTTAGATTCAAATAATTTATTCTTTTTTGGCTAAGTTTTTTTGAACAATTGAATACCTCTATTTTGATTGTAAAATATACAAAAACCAATTGAATATATGTCTGGTGTCTTTATGTACTTTAATTTATCCAAATCGTCCCTAAAAGGCTTTAACGGCTCGGCAAACCTCGCCGTGTACACATTTCCTCAATTCGTTGGATATATTCCTATAGAGAAAGACCCTTACATTATATTTTCTAAAACAGTGTCCGCTATGTAGTTATACATTTTGCCTGGAAAACATAAATACGGACTCGGTTGTTACTGATGTATTGTCATGGGCTTGACAATTTAACTCAATGGCATAAATTTGTCACGCCGTATTACATGATATTAGAGAGACAGCGTTTTCATAACACTCATTTCATTATCAGGAGTATCAATCCCTTGAAAATATATGAATACACTCAAACACAAGAAGACACCTTCTATTGTTCTTCATACTAAATAAGTATTTCTTATCGACATTACTTAATTATTTTTTAATAAGGTGTTCAAAAGCTTATAGTTAAGAAAAGCTGTATCATATTGCAGCTTAAAATACAAGGCTGTTTGTTCTTGCTAATAACATTGAACATACATTGTTACGGTGTATATACGTCAAGTAAACAAATCTTGACACAAATGTCGTGTTTTATTTTGACACATGATAAAACACCGGTAAATAAATCTTGGTGTAACTAATATTTGAATCATGGACATTTTAATCAGTCTGTATACATGCAGAACATGTTCAACATGGATGGCCGAAAAGTGCGCTTCAAAAGCAAATAACGGTGTAACGAAAAGCAATCGTTAATGCAGGGGGAACTAAAAAAATAAAAACTTAAATGTTGTTAATGTCCTGCAATAAACAATTAAGTAAAAATGACATTTAATGAGCTGTGGTGAACAGGTTTTCCGACAGAAAACCAACGACCCATTTATAAACATTCTTATAAACAATTGATCAGCACAAACAAATGTCCGTTTTTGTATTGGCAGTGTCTTAATAAATGGACAATTGCCCAAAGGTTTAAAAAATACAACAACAACAACACAACATTACCGCGATGGAGATGAGCTTCTCATGGTATTTTTTATTTTTTTTTAAATTACTTTAGGCTTAGAGTTTGGTTTGGTCCTGCATAAACAGATTTAAAGCCCTAAATGCGTTACATTGACATATTTTTGGTAGTGACCCGATTTTTTTCACTGCGGTTTTCGTTTGTTTTGTGATGTGCAGTGTTAAGCAGCCTTGGCGCGTGTCACAAGTAAAGGTCTATATGCTATATATGGGATTCTTTTCTTCTCTTGCAGCAGACGTTCATATCGATAATTGTTTTCTCACATAATTCTTAAATAAAAACATGTATTAAAGTAAGCTATGTTACCGAATACAGTAAGTTTTAGGTTTTATGAATTTATTTAAATAAAAAATCACGATTAAACATTAGATGTCAAAACGATAGAACAATAATGAGGTACCATAAATTAAGTATGCATGCATAACGGAGTAAATTAATCAATTATTTAAATTAGATTTCGGTTAATTATTATTATTTCTTGAACCTTATGACCCTGCTGTAAGTAAACAGCCAACCGTAAACGAACATGTTGAGATCATTATCGTCAATTTATATTCTTTCATAAGTGGTGCATATGAAAACCTGAAGTGCACGTCAGATTTCATTTCAATACAACGTTATAACGGTCTGATGATCTAGTATTTTGTTTCAATATCTAACATTATACGTGAGCTTAATAATCAAGGCGATCGCAGTGAGTTCCTTAATACGTAGTTTATCTGATTTATTTAAATTATTAAAATTAAATCTAGCAGTGTACGGAATAAAGTAGCCTAAAATGTATAAACACAACTCAAAATGGAAATTTCCACTGATAATTTTTCCTGATTTTTTTTCTAAAACATTTTAATGTTTATAATAACAAAAATTATAATTTTAAGTAGTTATGCCTTAATTTGAGATGAAAATTATTTCCACAGAATGCGGATACAAAGAACAAACAAATGTCGCAGCACCAAAAGACAGATCCGTTGGAGATACACCTAAGTGGTTACAACCTTCCCACAGGAAGCATGTTTGAACTACGAGCGGCGCTAATGAAGCGATTTTGCAAGCGTTTCTCAGACGGTCTCTCACCGCAAGGCCGCCAGTTTAATCAGTTGATGAAATGTCTGGAAAAACACACGACTTAATTGCATTATCGCTGATGTGTATGCATAAATAAGGCGTAACATTCTAGGCAGTTCGTGACAAAAGAAAAGGCATAACAAATTTATTTATTTCTTATTATTTCATCAGTAAGTGGAAATACGCTTTTACGCTATAAATTTGAACGCTGATCTAAAAAAAAACATCTATCTTGATTTATCATAATTCATGGTCGATGAGAGTTAGAATAAGCAGAACGAAACAAATTAGAAGATATATTTTCTCTTCACATTTTGTTTTTACATTTTCCCAAGTCACACTTTACCCGCAAAATTAAAAGCAAATGGTCAGCTTTATGTTCCCAGTAAATACTGTGCTTTGTTTATGGCTTAAACCGTGAGTTCACTAATGAACTTTAGATGTGAAACGAATGCCATACGGATGTAAGGTTGAACGCCGAATGTCATCGAGGCAAGCACCATCAAATGTAAATACATCTTACCGGATGGATATGTGATTATATTTGAAATGTTTGTATTTATAAGGATATGTTTGTTGAAGGTTTATGAAATCACCTTTTCAAATGAAGCAACATTATGATATTGCTTTAATCAGCATCGACTTGGAAGTTTTCTTAACTGTCGAAATTAAGTGCATAAACATACAAATATGTACAATACTTTGCTAACATTCCTTCAAAACAATATTTATAAAACCAATATGCTATACATTCAAGTTATCAGTCTGACAAATATGTTATATTAAATTATAGGTAACATTAAATGCACAATCATTGTTTAATGATCTCTGAATTATGAATGTTTCGCTTAACGGCAGCACAATAATAGCACTTGAAATCCAACTTGAAAATCACAAACCACAACTGTAACGAGATATTAGGGAAAATTCTACGCAGTTATTAGTTTTAAAACGAGGTCATTTGTAAATCATATATTATGCAATGTTGGACTATTTTGGAGGAAATTGCTGTTTACTATGAGACACATACAGATTATAGAATCTTATATTAATGATAATCAGCGAAAACATATACATATTACTACCAGTCATCAGGTCAATAGTTATTGATCTTCTTCAATCAATGTTTTCAAGTTCTATAATAAAGGTGTGACCTCAAGAAGATTAATATCTTGCACATGTTCAACCATATGTTTTTTCTGTTGTTAAGTCACTGTCTTGGAAAGTGAATTAGGTCCTTATTTGGAAGCAAAGTTTCTTATTTCTCCTTATTATAATAGTGGAAAACAGCCAAACGTTCCGCTCGTTAAGTTTCTGTCAAAATAGCTACTTTTATATAACATTTATTTATAATGCATTTGAAAAGTAGATATAAATCATGTTTGCATTAATTGTACGTTTCATTAGTTCTTTCGATTTAACCTATTCCGAGTGTCTAAATTTCCAAACTTAAAATAAATCGATCATCCCAGATTGTCACCGGGAAATCTTTTAATGCGTCTGGTATTTACTGTGGCTTGATGGAACCGATCGGTGAAATGCGGAGAAAAGTTTGCAAGAGATGCACGAAGCTGTTATTAAGTATTTTGTTTCAACATGTTCGATTTAAATTTGTGTCAATTATAGCTTTTCTGAAATGTTATGTTCATTTAAATCCCTTGATACAGCGAAACATGACGTCGTGTGCTGATGCAAAATGACAATCGAGTGATATAAACCAATCACTATTGGATATGTTTTAAAAGTATGCAATCCGCAAAATTTTGACCTGAAGCCCAGTTCACAAATACGTTTTAAACGGTGGAGGTATTGTTTCTTATGGTCCTCTTACCATAAAAATTACAAAGTATTTCGGAGAAATGTGCGTTAATTAAAATATAAATTATATATTTAGAATTGAATTTTGTCTGCGTATATTCTTTTTATTCTTGTTGCATTTGATAATATATTGCTTAAACTAGAATGAGGTGCAACATTAGTTTTATTCTTCAATTTTTTGTTTTTCAAATAAAGTTTGGGTACGATAAGTTGTCTTATGGTGGCCGTATATCTATTGCCAACTTGTATTATACCTAGGAAAAAAATGACAAGGCACTATTATTCTTTACTGCGACCGTCTTTTTATAGACATTTGGATCATTAAGATCCACTTTATCCATTAATTCAAAGTGTTATTCACAGTTGGGGAAAATGACAATATTCAAAGAACAATTGTAATAAATTCCAAAAGTAGTATATGCATGCATTCAAACAAGCAAAACAACATTCCTAACTTATCAAAATTTGTTTTTAAAAAGAAATACGCTGACAACTTTAAAAAGCGAGAGGCGGTTTTGCACTAGATTTTGGTATTAATTGCCCGACTTTGAATCCCGGAGAGAAGGTGGCTATTTAATATTCAACCTATTTTGTCTCCTTTCTAATTTAATTTTTGTTAGCTATTCCGAATAGTATAATTTTGTAAGGAAAAAACTATAAATGATTTGTTTCTTCAAATGTATAAAATCATTTAACACGTTAATTTAATACCCTTAATCGAATAACATTTGTCTTCGTAATTTAAGTATTTTAGATGTATCGAAGATTTGCAGACATTTGCAACATGTTATCAAGTTCGAATAAACACACAATTTAATTGTAAGAAACGCCAATATGTAACATTTATTAAAACACACTGTCTTCAAACTTACATGCAGTACTCAGTAAGAGTAAGATGGTACATAAATTACATGGTACAGGTGTCGTAAAATAAGGATAAGGACATATATAACAATTATATAACGATTTATGCCGTGCGCGCTTTAAACTATTTGTACCAAGCATTTAAATCTATATACATCTATTACTAATAAACGTGTACATTTCTTCATTCATGCATGTCAGCTTTATAATAATTGTACACGGCATGTGAGTATTACAACACGCAATGTAATAAATCATTTATATCCCAATTTTAACACTGTTTCAGTGCTCTATACACGTTATCATTGGGTATGACGTCGCACTGAATATAGCATCCTTAAAATAGCAATCAAATAAAGGCGTTCTATTAAACCGATATAATACATCTTAAACAGTAATTTGGTCTATTGGGCTCTACTTATACTATAAAATGTAAGGCTGATTTGTTCTACGATTGTTTGCGGTTTAGGTGTTCGTACAACGATGACAACAGTGACACTCGTAAACATATATGTTGTTTAAATCATCCGTTATTCGTTTGAATAAGAAGAAAACAATAGAATACACCAGTCCAAAATATTAAAGTGCATCATAATGTTTCAACGTATATTCTTGATCGAATACATTACTTACCAAATGATAACAAATGTGGACAATTTCAGTATTTTTCATTTACAATATTACATCGATATGTCTTTCAGAAACTGCTATCAATATATCAACATCATCTCGACATTGTCTCAGGTGTGAGTGGTTATTAGGAAGATTGAAATCCCCGTTGATCAGTATTCCCCATGATAAGAACGTACTGTTCATAAGGAATGTGTATATATGTATGTGTCGCGTTCTGAGAAAACTGGGCATAATGCATGTGCGTAAAGTGTCGTCACATATTAGCCTGTGCAGTCCGCACAGGCTAATCAGGGACGACACTTTCCACCTTAACTGGAGTTTCGCTAAGAAGAGACATCGTCTAAACGAAAAATTCCATAAAAGCGGAAATTGTCGTTCCTGATTATCCTGTGCGGACTGCACAGGCTCATTTGGGACGACACTTGACGCACATGCATTATGCCCAGTTTTCTCAGAATGCGACTCATATAGTGTGGAATCAGTCTGATTTGTGTTCGTCTGACTATGTTGGCGTTCGTTCGTCTTGTCAGGATAATTGTGCGTTAACGGTATGCGATTCAATGATCTAGTCTACCGTATACATTAAACTTGTGTTTTCCAAAACAGTATATGAATCACTTAATAAATTATTAGCGAGATCATGTTTGAAACGTGTTTTCAGTCAAACTAGCTTGCTCTCCAAAGTTGAACTGTTAGACGACATAGTGTGGGTGTTTTTTAACGCTTGTTGTTAACATATTTCACCAATCTATCACGTGATCGTTATGTATGTTAAGAACATGAAACCAGCGTTTTTTTTTTTAAATGAAAGATTAGACAACACTTCACTTACCGCATTATGCAATGCCTTTAGTGTAACTGGGACATTAAGACAAAAATACCGATTGAGAAAATTAACGTTCCGAAAATATGAGAGACGTCTGTATCCGTGTTAGTTCAAGACGGACATTGCGACATGTGAGTATATGTTATTAGCATTCTTAGAGTGCGATAGACGAATACAATATGGTAAGTGCAAGACGGACATTGGGAATGTGAGTATATGTAAATTAACATGATAAGAAAGGCCTGCCATTTCAGCAGACATGCAATGATTCTGGCTATTATAACAATGCGTCTGGTGTTCAAAAGAAGACAGAGATACTCATCGAATGTAAGACGTAGCGATAAGCAATTTTAAAGAATAAGTTTTTAATTCAACCATCCGTCTTAACTATCTTACTCTCTAGACTAATTTCACTAATCTCGCATGGAATCATATGTAATGTAAAACACGTATACGTTGTCATTAACATGTCGAAATTAAAACTTAAGAACCCAATCGGCTTATCACAAAAGCCGATTTCCATTAGCACGCTACTGCCATTAAGCCATTTCCATTGTGATTGGATGGTGAGATAACCAAAAGTTCATTCAACAAATAAAAACAGACACTTTTACTATTCTTATTATGAGTTACGTTAAGGCGGTATTGAGATGAAACGATATTGATTGAAAGTACTTTTCTCAAGTTTCATTGTTTACCCCTATTTTATAGAAACATCTTTTCCGATTCAAGCATCCTTACGATTTCGATGAGAAATCTGAACAGTTGATTTAAATACCCCGTAAGTTACAATGATTATACAAACAAACAAGATATACTTAATTTGTAAAAACACTTGACTTAATCTTTTTTGGGTTACGTTTGACTATAAACTCGATCTCTGATCTTTTTGCACTTATTCCAGAAAAATATCTTCACGGCATCTAGTTTTCGTTTGATTTAGGTTCTGTCCGACCAACCAAGTATTGCAATATACTTGAATTACGATTCCATTTCAAAATCTAAATACATTTTCTATCCTAATGTACCAAATAAGTTGCCTGACGGTTTGTAGGATGAACAACCGACCAGGGAAATATGCCCGCTGTGAGTTGTAAAATGTACTTTTATTATCAGGAAGATTAAAGCTGCTTACAACCAATGGATAAGTGGCGAAAACAGAAAAAACATTCAAAACACCGTTAAAATAATGGTATCACATAGATTAAAAGAATAGAACTTACACACCCTCCATATTTCAATTATTTTATTTTTAAAAACGTCTTTGGTAAAATTATAAATTACGTGCGATTTCCTCACATGAGTGCGTGTTCATTTTGTAACATATAAAAAAGGTTATTTTTTAATGTATGCCCATGCCATTGTACATGAATGGCATAAAAGTCACTTTCAAGTGACTTGAAATGATTGTTTTGACTAGCATGAGGTATGTAAGATTATTTAAATGTTATAAAGCTAACTTTCGTTCAATGTGATGTCATTGCGCTGGTCAACTGATAAACAAATTGCATTGCGCGAAAAGAATTATCGAGAAAGAGAGAGAGAGAGACATTCATTATATGTTGATATGCCTGACCCGTAAAACATATACTCGTTGCAATCTCAGTCATATATATATTTACAATCTGTATAGAGTTATAGTACCATCACTTTGCATGTGTGTTTACAGAAGAGGAATACATATTTTGTAAACGCCTTGACAAGGTTAATGTAAAAAATTTGAAACCTATTTAATGAAGTTCCAAACAAAAAAGCCCAATGCTAATCCTTTATAAAGTGGCACAACCTAAAACATTGACAGAAAACATACATAATCCACAATACGGAAAATAAATAAATATGGGTTCATCGCCTTGGAATGGTTTAATGCAAAAACACATCGGAGCTTTAACCGGTTTAATGAGCGTGAAACCTCAAACTTGATCCCGAATTATTCACAAAACATTAAGCGCAAATGAACATCGATCTCATTTCATCACAATTCCAAGTGAATAGCAATAAAAGGGAACCCATTTTAGTTTAAATACAATTGATCTACTCAATCTTTGGACACAAACCAGAGCACCAGAAGTGTAACTTTCTGAGACAAGACAATGACACTGGTTTCAAATTGTGCTTAATTTCTGCATTACCTTATGCACTATTGATCAAATAATGTTTCTTTTTCTTTTACACAATGGTCAAAAGTGAGAGGTATTGGTAGTCGAAAGTAAGGGCCTCTACGAAGCAAGTTTATAAGGTTTTCAGTTTTAAGAATATTAAGATTATCTTTTATTATATGACCAATATATATATATATATATATATATATATATATATATATATATATATATATAAAGTTGGAATTGGCAAAGCCGCATGAGTAAGAAGATTGTTCAACATACCATATATTTCGAAACAACCTTAAAAACTGGTTTATTCTAGTAATACGAAATAAGCGGTGTTGCTGTTATACGAAAATTAGGATGTGCTAATCTTCGAAAATTCTTATCATTGAATTTGTAATTGAAGATCAAATAAATCAAATCCTTTATTGCAGAAATTACTTTTTACTCGATTCATCTTTTTGTTCTGTAGACTACATATGAATAACATTAATCGTGATAATGCGAGAAAGTAGCTGTGTTGACCTTGTTTTCTTCATCGTCTCACCCACTTCTTTCACCATATGTAATTTAAATAAAATCTGAAGATTTTTGTTGAGAAAATGTACATCATACACGTAATGTACATTACATTTTGTCAATAATATAAATAACATTGTATTTTTAATGAATATGTTCTTTCCATTTAAATGTACATGGTATATACTTTTCTTAGCAATATAAATCTGGGATATCGCTTAATGAACGTAATCAAAGAAGCTGATCTTATCACCATCGAGTTGAAGATCCACGTGATATCATCAGAAAGCTTTTTGTAGAAACCATTAATGGATGTCAACCTGTCAGATACTGAGTTACAATAACAACCTAAATCGGAGTAGTTTGTAATAAGCATCGTACCATGTTTATTTCTACATTGATATCGGTTTTGACGCCAAATATTGACACAAGAACATACAAACAAGGAAAGCGTGGGGAAATTTAGTTGACAATATTGCCGAATAATTAATTGATATATCTAACAAATATATCACAAATTGGTCTTTAGCATAATGGCTATTAGTCATTAAACTAATCAACTTAATTATGAGATTGATTTATAAATATATCGTGTTGGTCCAATGTTTTTATTCGAATTTAATTAAAGATATAATTGACATTCCATTTCTTCTTCGAATTTTATATTCCACAAGGACTGATAAACCTTCATATAATACATCTGACATTCATAATATTGTTTAATTGCCCATTTATAAGTTATATTTATTTTGTAATTCTTTGCTATACTAATAAACTTGACAATCGTGTATATGTAAGGAAAAGCAAAATAACGTTTGTATCGATATTTTGGTTTGCAGAAAAGAAAAAAAAGGTATACCTACTAAAATCAATTATTACACGAAGACAGCAAGTTCAGTATATGATAATAATACAATTATTGTTACCGACATGAATATTTGTATTGAGTATCTTTTAAACCAAAATGTTATGGTAAAATTAAATGTATTACAATTCTTGTTTGTATACAGTATAGCAGGAAAACATCAATATCCCTTAACACTTACACACAATATCCAGTAATTCATTAAGAGAAATATGAAACAGATTCGAAGAGGAATTGGCCGACTATCCATGCTTACGGTCCTCGAAAAACATCAACGAGTGTTAAGTGACCTATACTTGAATCATGGATATACCAAATTTAAATTCTAATGTGATTTGGATGCAGATCATAAGCCTACTTTAGTTTGATCTTAACTCACAAGGAAAGGATAATTAATAAAAACCTGTTAACTACTGAGTAAGGATAAAATGTTTGAATTCACTGAGTACAGGTAAAATATATTTACTTTCCAGAATTTAACTCCGATGTCAAAGCAACAACATACACCATTGTTGAGAGTAAATAGTTCATGAGAAAGGTGGGCGTTAGTTTCCTAATTTGATTCAAATGGCCGATATAAGCTGGAGACAAACAAACTAAATAAACTGCATATGCTTATGTTAGCAAACGTTATGTTTCCTTATTATAAACACATTTAACAAAAGGAGACAAAACACGCACATACAATGTGCGCAAAATAGACATTGAAACTATAAGTGGGGAATCATACTATTTACCGAGATGAAATAAACAAAACTGTACGTAATAAACTAGCGACGTATTTGTGGTTTGTGCATCACATGCTTACATTGTGAACTGCTGCTATATGGGTTTTTGTCAATTTGCCTTTGACGTTGTGCGACAAAAAAACAATATAGACCATTGTCAGCAAAATGGACATCCGCACTGACAAATCCGAAAGTTTGTTACTTATAATGAAACTTACACACGTATGTATTATGCCATTAACGACAATATCGAAGATCACACGTAATGATAAAGAAAGTGTAAGGCTGACGTCTGTGTTCAAGTTATTGACCTTGAGCAGAAATGCATGTAAGAGTTTACAACAATCTTATTATGTTGAGTGCTCGGACATTTGCTCTCTACAAATTATTGTCGAAGATTATAATAGCTCAGATGACGACAATAAAACTCATCGATACAGATGTGTATTACGGAATACAATGCACTCTGTGCATTCAAAACATTATCAGGACAGTTGACAAAACAAAACAAATATATTACATGACCTGTTGATTTACATGCAAACAAACAGTATATTTTGTGTTTCGTTCTGAGCAGAAGTTGAAAAATCTAGATGTATAATTCTCCAAGACTAATTTAATGTATAAACCCCTAATGTATACAAAGGCCATTGCAGACAGTGAGAATCGTAAGAATCGGTTACTTTTAAAAAGACATTAGATGACGGGAGACACGCCAACACCCAGCCTATCACGTTCCCATGAGTGCATAAATGCCACGATATAATCGGAAGTACTATCGCCATGTATCTGGAAATTCTGAATATGGAAAGGTCGAACAGCGCAATTGAAACGGTATACCACACGATGTTCGTTGATAAGTATGCGAACGTTCTAGCTTATGTGTTCTTGGGTTAGTTTCGATTCTTAATGTCAAGAGAAAAAAAAATACAGCACGATTTTAAATGAAATTGAAATGGCATGTAGCTTTTAATAACAGATGGACAAAAATATTAACAATGTTTTATAATTCGAACAATAAACAATGCTAAACAATCGGAGCAGTATACAGTTATATACAGTTCAAGGTCGCCATGGCGTAGTGGATATGGTGTCCGCCTAGCGCTCGGAATATCACGGGTTCGATCCCTACAGTGGGAGCATTTTTTAAATCTCCCTCAAAGACACCAAGTACTGGTTCTTAGTCCCAGGAAACGGACTCGAGAGCGTTTCAAATAAGCCAAAAGCTTTCTGTGCAACCGAGCTAAAACAAATAGGTTAAAACTATATTGTAAAACATACTAATACAACCATAATATAACTATTGTAATTGTGTATATTATAATAACGTTCTACCCTTTTTGTTTAAGTTTTTGTTAAACTAAACAAAACAACAGCTAGTTGATAGATATTTAAACATTCATACCGGTTTCTATACTGTAAACAGTATTTATCGGTAAAATACTATTGAATTATTGTTGATTATTTTACGATTCATGTGTATTTCACTATAATCTTTGCAAGCAACCAACAAATACTCACTAAATTACCATTTGTTTGCGATTGTATCATTAAATTTGAATAATGTCTAAAATGGTTCACTAAGTTAAATCGTATTATTGCAATAAACAAGAACCGCGAAAACATTTCCAAAGCTAATACATATTCAAACTCCTGATTAACCGAATAAATGGCTTGTCGACTGTTTGGATCTCAAACCAGTCTGGACAAAGCACTTCCCTCAGTCAGTTGTCAATACTTCATGAGTGTGTCTTGACGATTAGGAAATTGTTTAACAATTGTTAAACTTAGAGAGGTTGGTTCTGACAGATTGTTTCATTTTTCTCCTGCTAAATCAGTTAAGTAGAAGGCGACGATCGTCGGCTAGAAAACCGATTCATGTGCTAGAAAATCTATGACCAAATTGCACTGTATGAAGTAAAATAAAATTCAGAGAAATTCATTAACGCGCAAAAATCAATTTTCAGGCATCTTCTGATCTAAAATTGCAATGAGGGTCCATAAGTTAAAAAATATGTATCGAGTTAAATCTTAATCGCAATAACATGCGTGTTTATGTTTCTTTTATAATTGTGGCATGGGGGAATTGAAACGTTTGTCTGTCTCTTATAATAGATTGTCTTCATCACAACTACGCGACCTGGTAAACAAACTGTCTTCATTGAAATTCGGTTGGTCTCGTGAAACTGTCAACGGGATTGACCTTGATATATTCAAGAATAATCAGTTTCCTACAGAGGAGTACATCCACATCAAAGAGGAACTGGAAGCGCGGGAGAATGTTGAAGTGAAACATTTTTTTGATTGAATTTTAAGATACATATTTTACCAATAATGCAACTTTCAATTTTTTTTTTTTTTTTTTTTTTTAAATGTATATTTAAAGATATTGTTAAATGTTAAGTGATAGTAATCCGGAAGGAGTCAATGATGATTAACACGAATATTTAAAACATATCATAGCGGTTAGTTTTAAATGAGTAGTCGACTTTTTTGTGTCTGTGAGATTTTCAATTCATATAAGTCGGATGCATTGAGGCCCGCTCCCCCACACTTTTCTGAATGGTGGTCACTTGTATTGCATTTTTTGCGATACTGGTTCATAAAGAGGCAACCCATATTTTCATACGTATTTAAAATGTATGTGTATGGAATATAATATGCATAAGCTTTACAGCCAGCTGCGGTCGCAAGTACACTATGTGCTCCCACCCCCCCTCTGGCCTGGTGAATTTGTATCTATATACAAATGTCTTTTATGCATAACACTTTTTTAATTATACATCAGTTTGGAGTACCCTGTTATTATATCGTGCGAAATTTGCACACTCAGAAAATAAAAATAAACCGTTTCCAAAAAGTAAAGAACAATAAACATTGAAGTTCTTGAATATAATAAATAACTTTTATTTAATTAGTGTTGATGTTCATATAGAAAACTGAATATAGTTCAATTTCAGGACCACATTCTCGGCACATTAGTGCTAATGCAAATTCATGTATCAGCTTAAATATCTTCAACATAAGGTACCTTTAAGTCATCTATTTTGCACCCTGCTCTAAGTTACTTGTTGCCCATTGGCATTGGTGATGGTTCAGAACAAGAGTCCTCGCAAAACGCAGCTTCTGAATACGCACTCACACAATCTTCAAATGTACACAAACACACGTGGACTTACACAACACACATACACGAACACACCCATCACAATCTCGAGCACGCGCATAAAAACGCACTCATACAAATGTTGTTCTAAACCTACCGGCCTGTGTACAGCCAGTCTGTAACGAAATCTTTGTAAAACAGTTATTCCACTGGCTTGAATCAACGTTCTAAATATAAGTATGTGCAATTGATACGATTTGGTAATTTTATGAGACCCTATGGTCTTGACCATTGATTTAAAGATTAACCAGTATACCCATTTAAATGATCCTTCGCGCTAGATATAAATTGTTAGGATATGATTTTCATAATATAAACCCCGTGGGATCTCTGTCTGGTTGACCTCAATAACAATTGTTTCTTCTTGTCCATTTATTTGAACGGGTTAGGTCAAAGCGTTCTCTGGATATACTGCGGACAAACTGGTCTCTGCAGAAAACAATTTGTATAATACAAGACCATTTGGCCTTGAACTTAGACATGTTGAGCTTAAAGTTGACAAACGCTTTTCTTTCCCACCTTGCAATCACCATACCTATTTGTATGATCCTGGATCAAAGCGTTTTCTTGATATAGTTGTAAAACAAATTTCATATTATAAGCCCCTTTGAATTAAATTTTGGCCCTACTGATCTCAAATTCAATAGGCATCTTCTTGTAATCCAAACAAGCAGAAACCAATTTAGATTTCTGTAGGTGAAAGCCCTTTCTTTTTTAAAATGAATGTCATAATATAAGCCAGTGTGACCTTGACTTTTGATTTGATGACCTAAAAATCAATATCTTCCTTACATTCCAGGTTAAGCGAATTCCTTTACAAACAATTAACGATCGTCAGTCAAAGCGTTTTCTATACATTTTTTGGAGATCTATTCCAAGTTACAATCCCATTTGACCAAGATCTTTGACTTACAAATCGATTGCCGTCTTCCTGTTTTGCCTAAGTAACTTATACCTATGTGCATGATCAGAAGTCAATGCTTTGTATTTATATCGTGCGGGAACGAAATGGTCTACGAAGCGACCAACGTACCCAGTAAAATGTAAACCTTTTATACAGTTTGACAATGGTTGAACGTAGTCTAAATATTGGGGCTACGGTGTTCGATCCTACGTTGACTATGGTCGATTTTGACAATGAGAAACCATGATTTGCCTTTGTGGTTACCATAGTCAGACCATAGTTAAATCAGGTTATTCATGGTCCAAAAAGTTAAACATGTTACATGCTAACCGTGACTGATGTTTGGACTTGTTGTAAAACTGATACTTATTTATCAGGTCTTTGACCTAGGTCAGACCATATAATAATACAGTGTTTTCTAAGCCACGAAACATTGTCAATCTTAAATATTAATCAAACGTTATTAATTAACCTGCTAATTCAAACTTGTGCCGAATACTATGTATATTTGAAATAAGTTGTTTACTTAATCAATGCTACAGTAATTTCATATGTAACGAAGCATGTTTGAATTGATTCAATTTTCCTACAACTTGTATTGACTGAAAATGAGTCAAGTCAACAATGGTGCCTATAAGCATAACATATTATGTGCTCTTAAAAGTAAAAGAATGTTGCGTTATTTTAGTATTTGCATATACCTCTCAACTAAACGGTTTCTTCCTGAGAAACATACCGATGATCTGGGATATGCACTGTATGAGCTACGTTCTAAAATCTTGTTAACAAGAATTACTTTCGTTGATATTTGCATTTATTTTAATTTATCGTTCATCAGAAGGTTGTTATTCTGCTGCTCCGGTGCAAATTGAACCACTGAGACATGAAATTGCAATGAAATCAAATTTGAAAAATCTTGTTTTAAGTTTTTAATTTGAATACCGATGCTGTAAAGTTAATTTAAATTTACACGTGTGTGTAAGTGATTAATAGTGAGCTAAGTCTGAGGTTCTATGCGTTATTCAATCGGTTTAAGCCATAAGGCTTTGCATTGACCGTTCCAAGGCGTTGACACCAGTCTTAAGGTTTTTACTTCTTATGGCATGTCGTTTGCATTGTCATGTATTTGTCACTTCAAAGAAACTAGCGGTTTATAATGAGAATTTCTTTCTTGAAAATATTTATGGAGTTGTATAATTTCTATCAATTATATATAAAGTCTTTAATGCACTTTCAGCGAGTGGGTTTTATGAAGGCAAATGTTTGTGGCGACCCTACGCCGTTCATTCTTCAACCTTATAAAGATTAAGGCGTTTCTTGTCTGCTCGTTGTTTTAATGTTTTTTTTTCCAGGGTTTCAGTTCGTTCTAAGCAGAAATGTTCATAAAAATAATAAAAAATAATAATAGTTTTTAGTGAACAATCATTTATGTGTTAACCATTTTGTGTCATGTTACTCTTGTTGCCTTTTATGTTTGTATATTCTTAGTATTTATCGTGTGCGCTTCATTAAGGAAGAATTACTATTATGCACGTGGCTGGGTGAAACTCATAATTTCCATGTTATTAGAAGTTCAGCCCTGAGAACAGACACTGAACATAATCATCATCATCGAAGTATATTCTTAACAAAGTGACGTAACATAAAAATGTTAGCATGTTAAATGTTAGCATTTAATTTTAAGATAATCACATTTAAAGATTACATCAAATTATGAAAACATGCAAATACATTGTTTAATGTGTTTTACGTAACACTTAAAAAGCAACATTAATGAACGTTCAATTTGTTAATTAAGTTTTAATTTCAACAAAACCAGGCAATTTCGTTGTGAGACAATGCTTATTTGCCTTGTTGTTGTCCTTTTATATTTTAGGTCACAATATACTGAGTTTAATCCATATGTAATTTAAATTTGAACTTTCAGCTTTATTAAGTCAACATTTTGCACTTAGGGACCCCCACAACCATACATTGGCTTAAAGGGCATTCTAAACTGATTGCATTTAAGAACTAAGAAAGGTATGTCATGTGTAATGTTAGAAAGAACTTGACACATATCAAAGTTTACAGTTTTTTATTTCCAAAGTATATTTCCGGATACTATTGCAGTTTATTGTTACCCGATTTTGCGCAAAATTAAATATGGACAGGTTCTGATTAGTTAGAGAACTGGTAAACAGGATATGACCTGTTATGAACCACTCTGGATCAGCCTACGATTTATTGCATAAATCAATCTCGTGTGCAATGCTAGTCATTTTGAACTACTTCCAATATGACCGTATTGCAATTCAAATTGACAAATTATAGAGAAAATGTTTAAAGACTTAGGAAGCTCGACACTTACGGTGGAATAAGATGAAGGTGAAAAGAAAGCGCTGCAGGAAGAATTCACTAGCATGAACAAAGAAGTAAAGAAGAGTGCCAGGGCAGACAAGGGAGTCTTCTACGACACCCTGGCAACAGCAACAGGCAGCTGAAAAGAGAGACATCAACACTCTGTATAAGATCACCAGAACCCTACCAAGAAGTCCAACCAAAACATACCAGTAAAAGAAAGGGAGGGAAATACTATCACCAAGGAGGAAAACCAGAGGCAACGATGGGCCGAACATTTCAAGGACCTTTTAAACCAACCTCAACCACCAGAGAGACCGGATATCCCTCCTGCAGACACTCCACTAAGAGTCAACACCAACCCTCCAACAACAGCTGCGATCAAGAAGGCACTGAAGGCACTGAAAAACAACAAAGCAGCGGTACCAGACGGAATTCCACCAGAAGCACGAAAGACAAACGTTTCAACCACGGAAACCATGCTGCTGCCCCTACTGCAGAAAATCTGGGCAGAAGGAAGAGTCCCAGCAGATTGGAAAACAATGACACCTGGTGAAACTTCCAAAAAAAGAGACCTCGGACTCTGCAAACATTGGCGAGGCATCACCTTGGCTACTGTCAGTGCCAAGCAAAGTACTAACCCGCATATTCTTGGAGAGACTTAAAGATGAAGTCGACACACGACTCAGACCAGGACCAGCATCAGAAAAGACAAGTCGTGGACGGACCAGATCGCCACGCTCAGAGTTATCATTGAACAGTCCCTGCAACGCTGTACCTAAACTTCGGGTCATGCGGGTGACGACCAAAACTGGTAAGACCGGAAACCAGTGGACCCTGACATATACATTGGTGACCTCGACTTTGCGGATGACTTGTGCCTGATGTCTCAATGCTTCCAACACATGCTGCAGAAAACAAATTACATTGCCAGAGAAGCATCAACAACCGGACTGCAAATTAACCTGGAAAAGACAGAGACCATGGCCGTGAGCAGGAAATAGCACATGCCTTTTACCCTGGGAGACAAAGAGCTCAAGGAGGTGGACTCCTTCACCTTCCTGGGCAGCGTCTTGTCAGCAACAGGCGGTTCTGATGATGATATCAAGGCTAGACTCGGAAAAGCCAGATATGCCTTCAACACTCTAAGTCCAGTCTGGAAAGCAGTATCCCTCTCTATCCACAGTAAACTTCGGATGTTTAACAGCAACGTCAAGTCTGTCCTCCTCTACGGCTTTGAGACCTGGAGAGTCACCAACAATCTGAGCAACAAGATCAAGGTCTTCATGAACAGTTGCCTCCGAAACATCATCAAGATCAGATGGACAGACAAAGTCAAGAACACCGACCTATTGAAACAGAAAAATCAGGATACTATCGGACAACATATCGCAAGGCGGGAATGGAGGTGGGATTTGCCACACCTGGCGAAAACCTCCAGAGGACATCACCCGGCAGGCCTTATAGTGGAATCCCCGGGGCAAGAGACGAGTCGGACGCCCTAAGACCACCTTGAGGCGATCCTGTGAGGAAGAAATGAAGAACTTTAACATGTCATGGGGAGAGCTAAAGAAAACAGCCAAAAACAGAGTACGCTGGAGTACTTTTGCCGAGGCCCTATGCTCCACAAGGAGCTCAAGGGAATAGGTCAAGTGATTCAAGATGTTAATTACGCAAAGTAGAGACATTTTATTATGCCAGGGTCCGTTCGACAGTAGAAAAGTGTTATTTTAAACTTTGTTCGAAGTCATTAACCTGGAAGTGGCATTGTTAGTGGAAATGAAATTTAGAAATATCTAATGATTCATCATCATGATGAATTATCATCAGCATTATTTGTGGAACACTGCAATATACATAATACTATCGTTTCACAGTCTTGGTGGTTTTGAAATAGTTCACTGATCACCTAGATGGAAATGGTACTTGTACACACGTAAAATGAATAATTACGCAGAAAGCTTATGTTAATGACATGTTTATCATAAAATAATATGATAATAGGTGCTACATAATTTACGAACAAAAGCTTATTTGATAACCATGTATTGTAATAAATATTTGGCCGTTATAGTGTACAAAACGTTATAATTGTTTCAATAAAAAGGTAGTGCATCTACAAATTTAAATATATTTTTGCTTGATGAACAAACGTGTTTTTCATCTGCCAAGCTTTTAGATCTAACATCTTATAATGGTGTGTTTTTTTAGCCTCTGGAATTCAAAGCTGGTTCGGTGGCTGCAGCTTGGTGGATATGGATATGGTGTCCGCGTAGCGACAGGGAGGTCTCGGTATTGGCCCCTTAAGTGGACGCGTTCTTTAGATCACCATAAAGGCACCAAGTACTGGTCCACTCCAGGAAACAGTTGTTTCATCAAATGTCTCAAATCAACTAAAGCTGGCTAAAGCTGCTGATTCTATCATAAACTATTTTTAGGTAACGGTATACGTATTAAAGGAGAACTGCCTTAGCTACTCAAGAAGGCGGGTGGATTTGGGCGGATTTTGTTATGTCATGGAAGTTGTATCAGTTAATTACAGTAACTTCGTCCCTTCAAAACATTGTGTTTACAACTAAATAAAGAACAAATTACTATTATATGCGTCATCGTGTATGTGTTATAACGTTATAATAGAATGGATTGTGTGATGCCCAGCGCTTGGCAGAACAGCTTCTAAAAACGGAAAACCAAAGAAAATATGATGCACACGTTTTGTATATGTCCTGTTTTTTTTATGATTCTGAAAAATCTGGAAGATTTTGGCAAGAAAGATTTTGGTACGAATAACAAACATTGGTAGCATGTAGTGGTTTTAGGCCTACTCTTTATAAAGTAACATGTAACCTTTCGGGATAATTATAATCTTGATGCATCTTCTATTGCATTACACCAATAACATAAGGATTAAGGCTGACTCTGGAAAATAATTATCCCTAATTTCTTAAGGACTTTCACAAAACTAACGAATACCACTGTGATATTAATCTAGTTAATATGATAGTAATGCTTGGCATAGATCTATTAGTTAAACTAACATTGATTGATCAATGATAACCCATATTTTTAGATATATAATTGTAAAATCAGTTATACAAATATGTATGATTTTATTACAGCATTTAGGATTTTTATTTTAAGACACAGAAGTTTGAAAAGCTTAAAACAGTTTCAAATTGTAAAAGGCAATATTGGCAAAACCAACCTTTGTTTTATTTATTTGTGTTTATCAAATGTCGTAATTGATTTTAAATGTATATTAAAGTTACAATACTACTCAAAAATGAACGGAAATTTCTTTAAGTACTTCGGAAAATAAAGTTACCCAATACAAAATCAATGTCCCTTATAGCAAAAGCCAAAATTTCAAAACGAGATGTTTTCTGGTAACATGGATGTTTGTAGATATGAAATGCTTGTTTTTATTTTTTGTGTACGCAATTAATACCATTTTATAACGCCGCGCTGCTGTCTATTCATACGACACATGAACACTAACATGGTACCATATTTAGTGTTCTTATGTCGTATGAATAGATATAGTCGCGGGGTTATAAAATGGAATTAATTGCGTACGCAAAAAATTAAAAACTAGCATTTTATATCTACAAACATCCATGTTACCAGAAAACATCTCGTTTTGAAATTTTGGCTTTTGCTATAAGAAGCATTGATTTATTATTAGGTATCTTTATTTTACGAAATACTCAAAGAAATTTCCGTTCATTTTTGAGTAGTATTGTAACTTTAAACTGGAAGTTTTTTATAATAAAGGATAGCATTTGCTTGGTCAGCAAAGTGCTGTTGATACACTACAGTTTTCTCACTGATTGTGGTGTTGTCATGAGTATGAGCCGCACACGGTATCATTGGTGAGTTGACTTGATGCTCATCGGTCTTTCATAATCCATCACACATGTAAAAAGAAAACTTGCAACTAATAATCGAGGACAAGAAGTTATCACTCTAGCATGTAGAGGAATACAAAATTAAAAATGTATTCGTTTAGGCTAATTTAGTACCGGACATGAATCATTTCCCAAATCTTAATTTTTGAAGCAACATTATATTATAAAATGCTGAAATACTAACACCCTGAGTAATACATTCTATTTTGAATCACGAAAATGTTGACAATCATTAAAAATAATGAATACAATTTACAAAAATTCTAGTTTTAAATAAATAATAATGATTTATTTATAATAAATGCAAATGATACTTATAAATTCTAGTAAATATATATAAAAAAAAAATACTTCTACAACACAAAATGTTAATTTATGAAAAACTTAAACAAAAAACCTTGTATCATGGTATTAACAAATAAATACACCCAATTATAACAGACAAATAAAATTACAGTATTATTAATAATTAAGCCGGTCATAGGTATGTTTAGCCAGTACTACAATCGGTCCTGATTGTCTGTATTAAATAAGTATTCCATCGTCCTTTTGCGATTCTCTTCATCAAACTGAACACATATTTAATGTTTACATCGCAAAATGTAATGAATGCAGTTTCACTTTCGTTTTGGACAAATTGTAAACACCGTTAATTCATGTTCAAAAGTGGACACTAACGTGGTTTAATAATGTTGGACAAGTAAATCATTTGGATAATAGGTCCAAAATGGGCAACAAATGAACGATGACGGAGCTGTTTTTATAAAAAGTTCGGCAGAAAGTTCGGCGCTAGTTCAACAGTTTAAGGTAAAGTAGTAATACAAGCCAAGATTGCGAACATAAGGCACGAGCTCTATCTTGCGGATGATACCGGAGATAGTCGATATATCACGATTGGTTATCAGCCTCATTGACGCCCACAGGAAGTTGCATATGATTAGGACAAGGATTTGGATGATGATACAAATTATGTATAAAAGCTGAATTAACAGTGTTCTGTTTTAAAAAGCGTCATTAAAGAAAGTCACAAGGTAGGAACTCGAAGTACTCTTGTTTTGTTTATGTTGTTAGATTCTTTGCCACTTGTACAACTAAACACTAGTAAATAGACGCACAAACAGCAATACTGTGGCGTCACTTATTTTTCGCTAATAGCTTATTTTTGCGCGTTTATCGATCTCGCCATTGCGAGCATTTATTACCATCACGCATGTTTAACCATTTGTCAATTCTTCACAGATTCTTAGTTTATCCATATATTCATGCTCAATAACGTGTTGTAATATTCTGTAAGATATTCCATTTAAGGTTTGACAGTTAAATCAATCATTTATATTTGTATGCCAATTGTCAATATAAATGTTTTAAAATTGTAAATGCCTATCCGAATATATCTATTAAAATACGGTAAACACAAAAATATGTTTTACAATAAAATTGCACGTGTTTAAATTGCAAATATTCTTCTGAAAATCGCGTTGACATGTACAATGTCACTTTATTTGCATGGCAACCGAGCAAATTTTCATCTCATTTTAAAACTGATGGATCGCAGAGAACGTTTCGGTATTTACTGTATGGGAAATTTGCAGCACATGACATTTGGAAACTTATGAATATCAAACGCGCGATCGTTGTGGAGCGTAAATGTAGGACAACAAACAGCAAGGTGTCAGTTTGACATAATGTGTTACACATTATTTGCTGTAAACATCTGATGATACGACTCCTATTATAGAAGTGGGAACATGGATCGTGTCCAATTAAGAACCCAATTTAATAACAACCGACGAACGTGTTTATTGCAATAAACAAGCTGTCATAATGGAGACTTCAACTGGTGTCCTGGTGTACTGCTAGATCGGACATTGCATCGATCAATCGATTCGTATCTGTTCGATTTAAAACACAACAACTTTTTTTTATTGACAATGCGGAATGTGAAGACTCGCGAATATGTACTAGAATTGAAAATGCTCGAAATTTGTACCCCGCTTATTCAGGCGATTACACAGTATAGTAGTGTATTTGACAAGGGCAACATTCAGAACAACCGTGTGATTGCTCTATGTACCTGCCAATATGTAACGTGCTCAGGGCTTTTTAACGGTTATATTAAGCAATATACATCCGACATTGTGCAACAACAAAATGACAAAATGAGTCGCGTATATTTGAGAAAATAAAAGAAATACACGAACTTGATTAGACAAATCATTTAAAGAATTTACTTAATCACAAGAAAACTCGAATACAAAAATGTTTTCTAGCAAAAACACGTAAAAATATGTGCTTAAACTGCAATACGCCCAGAATTGTTTCATACATTTAAACGAGTAGACCAAAAGTTTTAACTCCGGTCTCCAAAACTCAACAATCTATAAGGTTGGTGTCATATTTGTTTTATTCGCATGTTACACTAGTCGGCGCTATCTCGTCAACGATGCACCACTATCACTAGAAGGACTTATGGTTATAGTATTCGGACAACCGACTGTGTTTGATCCGCGTCGTATCTGTCTCAAGATTAATCTATCTGCGTAATACGATCGATAAAGGAAACCAGTTTTAGCGTTTGATTACTAAATAGACGTTGTGTCAATACAAATTAATTGCTAAATACGCAGGTATATTATTCGGTTTACAGGGAGGAAAATTTGTAATAATTACTTAATAATCAATAATGATTAACGCAGAAATGCAAAGTATTTTATGGTCTGAATTGACACAAACGTTAATGAAGATACAAATTAGTTTAATAAGCAAACACTCCTATGTACATTTAACAAGATATCTCAGTTGATAAGATATCGTGAACTCGTATTCTTGAACACCTGAACAATTCATTAAATCATCCATATCCCCATGTATTTGACAATGAACAATCTCATTTTATTTCAGCTACTATATATAAACAGATAAAGTTTTTTAAAAAGATTGTCTAGCGTTTTAACAATTATTAAATGTTATATGTATGCCACGTGCACGTAATGATTTGATTGGACAAAGCTGCAATAATATAAATTATTAGTCTGAATATGCGCTATAGACAGCAACATAAAACGAAAAAAGACGGACAACAAATATTCTTAATGTTGCACACTGCACCAATTGCATTTCTCAAAGGTCTATCTGAAATGAAAAGAAAATAATATTCATGTTTACTATGTTCTGCATAAAAAAGTCTGTTTTAATAAAATGTATACTATACTATTGAATTTTATTTGTAGATTAACCATTTAAGAAAAGCGTGCAATTAAATGTCAGCTTATGTTTTTCATTGATGTGATTCTTTAGACAAACTCGCCACTGAACGGCGCTTTGCAGTCTCATCAGGATGGCCACCAACACCAACATATTCACCGACAAGGAGACCAATAACTGGTTCAAAGCTTGCATAGCCATGAATATGACAAAGGAAGGACTGACTAACTTCATTGTGACCGAATTAAAAAATGTCAGCACAGCGGTTGGTAGAAGCTGTGGACAATGTTCTATTGAAAACCTTATGCCGTGTCCTACTCATGGCCTGTGTAAAAAGAAGAAAGGAAATAACTGCACGTTCCACACATCCCAAAAACCCAAGTCATGCCAAACATGTGACCTAGTGAAACAAAATATCAAATCATGGCATAGATTTAATTGGCCTTCGTGGCGAAACACTAAAGCGGAAAGATGGGCAACGGATCCGTGGGAACTTGGTAAATGTTATCTCCCACCGGATGGCTATATCGACGTATCATCTGTGCAGAAATCTGATTTCAACGGTGTAATAAGCATTTTGTTGAACTGCACACATTTCAAGACATGTCTGTCTCCCGCATGTCTATTGCCGCCACCACCTGATACGCAATGCCCGCTTGAAAAGGTAATTTCAAAAGTTTCCAATAAAAAAGCACGACAAAATACATTTATATTTTCAACATTTTACTTAATCGTTCATATGCATATAGAGTTCAATGCTTCTTGACGCAATATAAGTCATACACTTTTTATTATTATAATTATATCAACTACACAACCAGTTTTGATGGTTAAATATAGTTAAGCATGTGTAATTAGTATTGTACGCTTTTAATACTGACATTAGATGCATGCGAATACTAATCTTAATACGTGTTTTCTTTGCCCTTAACTACACACCTTTATTGTTCTCTAGATCCGTCAAATAGGCCGAGATGTACGTCACACTACCGACTGCAAGGTGACGGATGCTGATCTGCAGGACTATTTCAAGGCACTGACCACGCTACTGGCTGATCCAATCTGCTTATTACATGATCCAGCGGCAACAGACGCGCGCAGGAAACTCAATGATGTAAATTGATACATTTTCAGTTTAAGAATTAAATCAAGTGTGTCGTATTTGTATCACTATTCATTTGTTAATTTTGTAAATAGCAGGTTTTATCAAATGTTAAGTAGATTAGGTTATTCCTTCACACATACGTCTTGATAAAAGTCTACACACGCCATTATGTTTATGTAGTTGCAGAATGATCGACTCTCACTTACCGCACTGTTCGAGCTGTTGAAAGAGGCCAATCAGATCCTAACACACGCGAAAGAGATCGGAGAACGTATATCTGAGACCCTGACAGAAGGTCTGAATACTTTAGAGGCTAAAATACAGGCTGGAGAAAAGGGCATTGAAAGCAAAATTGATGACGGGGAACAACGCCTTGAAAACAAGACACAGGCTGGGGAACAACGCATTAAAAGCGAGACAAGGGATAGCCTCATGCGCATACAACAAGCAGCGAATGAAAAGGAGCAAGAAGATTATGGGCGTCGCGTAGCAGGTTAGTTAACGGATTCGTTTGACTTCCATACTCACTTCATTACAATGCCATTGCAGTTGTATTATAAACAACTACATGGATTGACAAATCCGTCTAACTGATATAGAAACCTTACTTTTATGTTGGGTACATACTTTAGACTAACTGTAATATCAAACTATCAAATCGAACTCCTTCGTAATAATGCCATATGTACTAGGCTGCCGTGTCATAATTGTCCGTTATAATGGCACATACACTGTACTACCGTGCCGGACATATCAGTTATACTGGAACATACACTATACTACCGTGTCGGACATATCAGTTATAATGGCACATACACTATACTACCGTGTCGGACATATCAGTTATACTGGCACATACACTATACTACCGTGTCGGACATATCAGTTATACTGGCAGAGACACTATACTACCGTGTCGGACATATCAGTTATACTTGCACATTTACTGTACTACCGTGCCGGACATATCAGTTATACTGGCACACACACTATATTACCGTGTCGCACGTATCAGTTATACTAAAACAGACATTATACTGCTGGGTCTGACTTATCAGTTAAACTAGAACATACACTTTACTACTTTGTTGGACATATCAGTTATCCTAGCTCAGAGATTATACTACATACACTTTACTACACTACCTGATTCATCCGTAAGTCTGACACATACATGTATACAGTATTGTCTTTTCGGTCCCATCCTGTCATGTCAAACACATAAAATATACTTACATAGACACCATACTGTTCTGTCGGGATTTTTTTATTTACACTAACACATACACCATACTGCATCTGTCAGACATCATCAGTTATACTGAAACCCTTCTACCGCGTCGGACACATCACTTATGCTGACAACTGAATCGCTGTTCAATGCCGTTGAATATTGTGTGTGGAAGTATCCATTGATATAAGTTTGTAGTCGCCAATTGCCCAATATTTAATGTGTCTTTTGCAATAGCCTTTCTGGCATTGAATATCGAGCGTAGCCCTAAGAAAACTATACATGATATATGATACGCGAAATACTGCTGGGTCTGACTTATCAGTTATACTGACACAGACACTATACTACCGTGTCGCACGTATCAGTTATACTAAAACAGACAGTATACTACCGTGTCGGACATATCAGTTATACTGACACAGACACTTTACTACCGTGTCGGACATATCATATGTACTTAAACAGACACTATACTGCTGGGTCGGACTGCATCAGTTATACTAGAACATACACTTTACATCATGTACTACTTTGTTGGACACATCAGTTATTCTAGCTTAGAGATTATACTACATACACTTTACTACCGTACCTTACTCATCCGTAAGTCTGACACATACATGTATACAATATTGTCGTTTCGGTCGTATCCGTTAAGCTGACATTTACACTATCCTGTCACGTGGAACACATCAAATATACTGACATAGACACCATACTGTTTTGTCGGAAAGAAAAAACGATATATTGACACATACATCATAATGCATCCGTCGGACAAATCAGTTATACTGAAACCTTTCTACCCCTTCGGACACATCACTTATGCTGATAACTGAATCATTGTTCAATGCCGTTGAATATTGTGTTTCAGTCTCCATTGATATAAGTTTGTAGTCGCCAGTTGCCCAATATTTAATGTGTCTTTTGCAATAGCCTTTCTGTCATTGAATATCGAGCGTAGCCCTAAGAAAACTATACATGATATATGATACGCGAAATACTGCTGGGTCTGACTTATCAGTTATACTGACACAGACACTATACTACCGTGTCGCACGTATCAGTTATACTAAAACAGACAGTATACTACCGTGTCGGACATATCAGTTATACTGACACAGACACTTTACTACCGTGTCGGACATATCATATGTACTTAAACAGACACTATACTGCTGGGTCGGACTGCATCAGTTATACTAGAACATACACTTTACATCATGTACTACTTTGTTGGACACATCAGTTATTCTAGCTTAGAGATTATACTACATACACTTTACTACCGTACCTGACTCATCCGTAAGTCTGACACATACATGTATACAATATTGTCGTTTCGGTCATATCCGTTAAGCTGACACATGCACTATCCTGTCACGTCGAACACATCAAATATACTGACATAGACACCATACTGTTTTGTCGGAAAGAAAAACGTTATATTGACACATACACCATAATGCGTCCGTCGGACACATCAGTTATACTGAAACCCTTCTACCGCGTCGGACATCACTTATGCTGACAACTGAATCGTTGTTCAATGCCGTTGAATATTGTGTGTCAGTCTCCATTGATTTAAGTTTGTAGACGCCAATTGCCCAATATTTAATGTGTCTTTTGCAATAGCCTTTCTGGCATTGAATATCGAGCGTAGCCCTTAGAAAACTATACATGATATGATGCGAATATTTAAAGGTACTACGTTACTGATTGGGAAAATCACACAAGTGAAATATTGTTTCAAAATCATGACAGCAAGATACTTCAAATATAATGCATGAAATACAATTGATGACGCATTCTTGAAGTTATATTTTCATTACCATCATCATCATCATCATCATCATCATCATCATCAGTATCATCATCATCACCGAAAAAAATAAAAATCTTATTACCAGACGTATTTTGGTCGGGTTGTGTAGTAAATAGACCCCTTTATGTGTTCGTTCACAAAAGCTTGTCGCATATAAGCAAATTATGAAATATGACATTTGTGCCGTTGCCTCAACGTACCGTATAAGCGGATCCAAAGATCGATGAAATATTTTATAATCAACCGTTTTATTCCCACTCCCCCACACACACATTTAATAGGTTCCTGTAATTTTGCCGTTGTCCGTTTGTCATGATGGCGTCCGTCCGGTTTTTGTGTCGCTCAAAACTCCACTTGTAATAAAACAGTGTATGTGTGTACTTGTGCCACGAATAACAAAAACATTATTTATGCAAGAGCAAAGTAACAATCAAAGCATATACGTATACCTTAGCATTCAAACTTGTGTACCAGGGTGTACAAATAATCCGCATATAACTAGATGTGGGTATCTTGGATTCACACCGGATCCGTCAGCCAGATCGCCCGTTTTTCCGGCATTCCATCTGTATGTTTTACTATCTGTAAAATACCATAGAAGAGCATTTGTCAATAAGTTAATCTCCTTTGACTACTTCGTTATGATACACTCTCAGGGCAGACTGCACAAAACTAATGGCAGTGCATTTCATGCGTATATCTATCTGTATTTCCGCTAAAAGAAACACGTATTAGTCTTATTCATGATCTCTATTATCACGTATATATTTATCTGGTAAACATTTTATATCGGACGAAAAATATGATATAATAAAAAAAAAAATGCAAAATACATTTTCGATTTATGCCTACATTCGGATTCGAACTCTGACGTAGTAATACTCTCGCTCTTCATTTTTAGCATTAGCTAAGTATTAAATACGCTACGCTATATTGTTAGACAACACGAGCAAAGCATCATGTGCTATTCCATTTAAAACGACGTTTCTACTTCTTCTCATTTGCGCACGCCGCAAGCACAACAACTGTAACCTGGATACCAAATTACTATTTAACTAAACGTTCATTAAGAGAAACCAATATATTCAATAATAATTACAATAACCATTAAAAAAATAATATAATCTCGTATTATTCGTCGAATTCTCTAGGAATTTAATTAGATGTATTAAAAAAAGAAACACGCAGGTAATGCGTTTCTATGAACGTGTATTATAATTTCAGATCTTCTCATGCGATTACAGGACCATTACCGTGACACAGTTAGCTGCGTACCTCTGTCAACATTGGATCCGAGTCTCGATAAACAAGTAAATGACATCTATGCCAGTCCGAAAATACTCCGGATGAAAATTGAAAAGGATGGGAGACGCACGAAACAGGAACAACTATTTACGTACAGAGATTGCTTTTACATAGATGATAAATTATCTAGACGTGTATATTTACAAGGCGAGCCTGGCAGCGGCAAAACGACATTCGTTGCTAAGTTAGTTCACGATTGGTGTAACGTCCATGCGCCCTCAACGGATTCTACAAAAGAACAAACGGCGTTTGTTGACGTTGATACTCTTCAGAAATTCAAATTTATCTTTTTCATATCGTTGCGTAATTCGCGAAATCAGACGCGTGTAACGCAGATGATAAAAACCCAGCTCCTCGACACAATCTACGCGGACAACGAATTGGAGGATGCGTACAATCTGGTATTAGACATAATTAAAGATGCGATGTGTCTCGTCATTCAAGACGGTCTGGATGAGTGGCCAGGTGAAGATGCTGTACCGTCTATGGCAGGAATTCCTAAGGACAATTGCATTGTACTCACAACATCTCGACCATGGAAACTCGCGGATGAACGTATCAGGAATTCTCAAATTGACATTCTGCTGGATCTTGAGGGTATAAGCGATCCTACAGCATTCAGCGAAAAGGTGCTGCGGTGTCTACTTGACGAATCAAAGGATCTTAAAAAAAAAGTGAAACAATTTGACAACTTTCTTTGGAGTCGCAACCTGATGTCGATATCAGCTTCGCCTATGCTCCACACGCTTGTCCTATGTTCCTGGGTGGATGGGATAGCCGAGTGTGTCTCAGGATCATCACTGTGTGAACTTTACACAATCCTACTTGAAAATCTATGCAAAAAAGCAAACCCTTTAATAAGTCATTTCAACAAATCGCAGCCTGCGCAGGTAAAATGCTTTTCTCGCACGAAGTACATAAAACCAAATATGCAACACATAAATGCCATTTCCAAAGCTGCGTTCTCATTTTTATTTTCAAACGAAAGAGAGACGTCACTCGTATTTAGCGAAATACAATTATCGGACTATTTGTATGACGAAACACAGCAGTTTGCATTCATATCCGGACTATTATCTAAAGGAAAAGGTAAAACGTGTACCAATAATACATGTTCGTTTGTGCACAAAAGTGTTCAAGAATTCTTTGCGGCTTTTTATATCTCCAGCAATGCAGACGTTATTAATGACGTTATTTCCGGATACCTTAAATGCCATGAGAATGCCTATCTCGATATATCTCAAGTGTTTGTATTCCTATGTGGCTTGAACATCACGGCAGCGAATAAATTATCTGAACTGATGAATGTACACGACATTGCTCAAATACATGACGTTGATTTTATTGGTCTGGAAAATGAAGTCTCCTATTGTTTTACCTGTTTTGATAGGCCTTTCCAGAGTTGCGTTGTCTCAGGCTATATAGAAGCAGAGGCCAATAAAAACACTTCAGGGAACCTGCATCTGAGTAACTTTAATTTTGAGTATTACCAGTATACTGACGAAGATGCTATTATAATGTCGCACATCTGGGCGCTGAACACGTCACGTGCGCGATCATTACTCATAACCAGTTCTAGTTTAAATAATCATGTTATGATAAGTTTACAAGATCTGTCATCGTGTCACAACCTGGAATGTCTGATACTCGTAACCCATGTAACTTTGCAACCAAATGCACTTGTGGGTCTGAACAATTTGAAACAGCTGAAGTTAATACATGTTAAATGTAAAGGACTGGACTTGTCATCGTGTCACAACCTGGAACAGCTGATGCTCGAATACGGTGTTACCCTGCAATCAAATGCTCTTGTGGGCCTGACAAATTTTAAATATATCAACATTTGTTATTATGGTAGTAAAGTACTTGATCTTGACTTGGCCTCGTGCGTTCACCTGGAAACACTTTATCTGAAAGGTAAAAATTTAATTGTGCGACCAAATACAATGCGACGTTTGAAGAAGTTGAAACGTCTAAAGTTAGAGTGTACATGTAAAAGACTTGACTTGTCGTATTTTGAACACATACAAGCAATAGATATCGGCTGCGAAGTAATTTTATTGCCACTTTCTACTCAAAACTATAAGAATTTGAAACATATTAAAATAATGACCACTTATGACGGTTTGGATTTGTCATTACTTGAAAATCTAGAATCGATAAGAATCAGCCAAACAGTGAAAGTGCTACCGAATCGACTTCTCATTCGTAATAAACAAAAACCTTTACGTATTAGCTTGTATGAGTTTGATTTTAACAGTTCAGACAAAATAGACAATAATGCATGGTGTCTACTAAACAGTGCAGATCCCGCACAGTGTGCAGACTCTACTCCAGTACTGCCCTCAATAGAACAAATTACATTGGAAAATGTCACATGTTCCCCTACCTGGCTACGCAGTCTGATCAGCAGACTGCTGACTCTCGATCATATGGTGCGGTGTTACCTGTGGGACTGTCAAATTACATCGAGTGTTGACGACGCAACCATATTTACGAATTTAAACAATACAGTCAACATTTTCGCGAAATATGACGTTCCAGGTCTCTGGGAGGCTGTGCACGGTTTGAGTATCAAGAAACTCAGTTTGCGTAGAACTCGTTATGAAGATGGAAGTTTGAAAATTAATCATGGAACGTTGTTTTCGCAGTTTCTTACATCTCTCACACTGCTTGAAACGCTAACAATGCATTTGGAGACATATATCGACCTACACGTACCCCAGTCATTGAAACATGTGACAGTGTTTTACGATAGGTTGTCCTCATCACAACTAGGCGACCTGGTGAACAAATTGTCTATATTGACTGGGCCAGCTGAGTGCATACTAGAATTTGGTTGTTCTAATGGAACTGTAAACGGGACTGACCCACATAAATACTCGTATGATCAGTTTCCCACAGATGAGTGCATTCTCATCAAAGAGAAACTGGAAGCGCTGGAGAATGTTAAAGTGAAACTATTTCAGATATTTGACCGGCCAGTTGACACTTCTTCTGCGTGGATTGTTCGTGGCGGTGTTGTTGATGACGGTGATCATGGCGGCGATAAAGCTTATGCTAAGTTGGGTGGAATCTTTGTAAGAAATATAACATATTATACTGACGTCCCTAGTGTGATAGCAATGCGACTTCAGATTATTTGTGTTAAAGATCAAGTCTTGTAAAGTTAACGCACGATTTCAAGACATTATATTTATATTATGTTTGTATGATTGACATCCGGAATTGTTTTCAATTCTGTAAAAAGATATGCTGCATAAAAGAAACATGTATTTTGTAATATGCCTCAACGACTTTAGAGTGTTTGATTTTCTCAATAATTCCCGTTTTCAAAGTACAATACATGTTATTTCTTATTGTTTATGAATTTTTAATTGTGATAAACGGATACACATATAAATCTTTGAGCTGTAATTATTATTGTTGTTTTTATTTCGGATGATGATGCTGATGATTATTATGCAGATAATGAAAATGATGATTATAAAAATGATTATGATTATGGTGGTGATGATGATGTTATTGGTGATGATGATGTAGTTGATGATGATGGTGATGGTTATGATAATGATGATGATGATGATGATAATGGGGATGGTGACGGTGCTAAATGTGTTCACACTATAACAGAACACTCCGACAAAGAAAAAAAAGAGTTGCTGCTGCTGCTGTTGATGATGATGATGATGATGCTGATCGGAAAGAAGAATGACGATAATGATGATTCTGATGACGACGAAGATAATGATGGCAATGATGTGATTACGACGACGATGATGGTGATGATAATGACGATGATGATAATGATGGTGATGATGATGATGATGATGGTGGTGGCGGTGATGATGATGATGATGGTGGTGGCGATGATGATGATGATGATGATGAGGAGGAGGAGGAGGATGAGGATGATGATGGTGATGGTGATGATTATGATGATGATGATGATGTGATGATGATGATGATGATGATGATGATGATGATGATGATGATGATGATGATAATGAGGATGAGGATGAGAATGATGAGGATGATGAGAATGATGAGGATGATGATGATAATAATGATGATGATGAGGAGGATGAGGATGAGAATGATGAGGATAATGATTACGGCGATGAATATGATTAAGTTTATACTAGGCAGATCGAATCATATAAAAAAAAACTATTTACTAATGAGAAATTCAATTGATTGGATATTCACCGAAAGCATAATGACGAATAGCACGCTTGCCCAATTTATCTCCAGTCAAAGTGTTGTTGTTTTATATATGATACAGTATGATCTTGGTCTCATTTATCTAACCAATCTTGTGTAAAATTGTATTTATTTTACGGGTTGAATGTTCTATATTAATGTATACAAATTAATTACAACAAAACACGATACGACGCACAAATCATCCTCTTTCCTGTAAAGCCCTACATAGGTTTTTTCACTACCATCACCAACAAATAATAATAATAATAATAATAATAATAAAAATAATAGTAGTTATAATAATAATAATAATAATAATAATAAAAAAAAAAATAAAAAAAAATAATCATAATCATAATCATAATAATAATAATCATAATAATAATAATAATAATAATAATAATTCCTTTAAAAGACATTTATGCACGTTATGAATGGGCGCAATACCAAACATTTAAAACAGCGCACATCCATGATGAAGTTCTACATTTAAGACCAGTGGTAATTGGAAATGCTTCTTGACCGGCAAACAATCGTCAGTGTAAGATGTCCGTTACATTCTTAACGTAGAAGAAACGTAATTGACCCAACACATGGATAATTGCTTACACAGACATAGTCGGCTTTGGAGTGGGAAGGGCTATGACCATAAAACTTATCGCTCTGATTGGAAGTTCTATATACAGATGCGCATGAAAGGGGTCGATGAGTATTGGTGAGTTGCGACTGCATGATTTAATGAACGCTGTTCTCGTACTAATACACACGAAAATAATACTATAATTGTTAGGTCATATCCTTTTATGTTTGCGTTACATTTTCGAGTGCATATGTTTTCCCCTATTTTTATTCGCAATCGCCTGTTTTTAACCTTTGCAGGCAGCACTACAAAAAACACGTCGACGTTTACCTACGAAAGACCGGCTGGACGTACTTGTTCATACTTTCTCATTATGGATTATGGAATGTACAAAGTCAATATAATTAATTCACGAAGCACGGTTCTATGTTATTTCTAGTGTGAAATATGAAGTACACAATACTTAATTTATAATTAATATTCATTTATTACAATTTCACCTATTTTATGACAATTGAAACGAGTGCAGTGAGAACTGGCTCTTTCTTATGAAACATGACATCTAGTAACCTTTGGTCTTAAATATTAATGTATGTGTATGTCCAAATAAAGTTTGTTTACAAGATGAAGACTGAGATATAAGTATGCTTGAATGAATCTACATCATTGTGACAGTTGAATATAAGACTGTCATATCGATCGCAACTCTATCGGATGAGGAAAGTAACTTGGTTTTTGCTTGTGATTTTTTAATGTAATGGGCTTGTCTTTGTATATTACAACTAGTTTTAATGTAGTTGAACGTGTGTATGCACGAATAAGCTTGTATTTTAGCAGTTAGCTCGCATCACCTTTATCTTTTGACAGTAACGTTTTGAATTAAAGTCGGCCTACATTGAACTCAATTTTTGTGTGTGTTTAAAACATGACAGCCAATGTTAATTTATTAATAATGTAACTTGACAGAGTGATGTTTTGAACTGAAAGCAGTAAGACCGTCCACATGTGTGATAGTATCCATGAATTTCGTTCTTTAACCTAAATATTAAACCGATGCAAATCTCCGCAGAACTGGTACGCTCATTCACATTTACTTAACTCAATATTTTAAGTTGAGGCAAATAGGATACTATGATTTACCGAAATACGAAGGCATACGAAGGTAGGCTAATTTCAGAAATGATTCAACGGAAATGTTAATTGTATTTTAATGGAATGAACTCCTCGGCCTAACCGTTTTTGTCGTGCTCCTTACACGTGTTGCCAATGGCAACGCCAGTGTGAAGTGCAAACGGTTATGTATTTAGACCTGTCACGCATGCGTACTGCTTTTCCAGGCAACACCCACGCACCTGTAGCAGAAGTGTAACCGGAAATCGTGATACGATGACATGCAGATGCCATAGCCAACATAAAGTTGTAAGGAAGTGTGACATTTGGACGTGGCTACCGATAGAGTTTAGGAGTTTAATGCAGCGACTTCGACAACATTCATTACATTCTAACTGTGTGTTCTTGTTTATGTTATTTTATATTATCGAACTCTCAATTGTGGTAAACTAATCTTTATACTGTAAATGTTCGCAATGTAGGAGAAATGTTAACATTGTATTTAAATAAACGTTATGCACACTATAT